>QLPI01011241.1:0-12664 GCA_003314275.1 Chroogomphus rutilus
TGGAGTCCGAGATAGGACCTCGGACTTGTTGTCAGGACTCGGAGAGGGTCGTCCCCTGACAGGTGTAGGCCGAGTTGTACTAGGGAATGGTGTCAAGCTGTCAAACTTCGGTAATGCCGAGGGTGCAGACGGGTAACGGCCAAGTCCTGCAGGCTGGAAGTAGTGGCTTTGGCTTCAACGTACTCGTGCATTGTGCCCTACTTGCCATGTGTGCCACCAATTTGGGACAGAGGAGGTACTCGGGGGGTGCCGAAGTGCCAGCCCGAGTAGAGGACTTTACAGAGGAGAGGGAAGGTAAGGGGCCTAAGCCTAGTCGATACCCAGAATGAGGAAGTATGTACATGCATGCCCTACTTATATAGGTTTAAGAAGCAACATGTGGAATAAGGAATGTGGGACAATAAGGTATGCAGAGCATGCGGGTATTGTCCACAACAAGTAAAATTAGAATGGAGGAATGTAAATGGGGATAGAACAATAAAAGATAGAATAATAGGAATGTGGCCAAGGGAAGGACAATAGGGAGTGCCCGACTGTAAAATAATAGGGTTGAGGCCAAGGATAGAACAAGGACAGGATGTCCCAAGGTGAGGCAGGTCGAGGATTAAGGAGCAGATGGGGTGAGATTAATGGATGGTGAATGAGGTAGAGCGAATGAGGGATATGAACAAGGAATGTGGATGGTAGATGTGCTGAGCCAAGACTGGTGTACCAAGTGACTTGCATGTGGCATGGGCACTTGTACGTGGATGTAGTCTGACTGCTCGGTTGGCACTGCCAAATTACTGGGGTCTCGGTACGTATACTTGACAAATGGCATGGGTCACCCACAGGTCAAATGTGGGTGACCTGCACCCAACCCATGGGAAACCTAAACCCATCCACCCATGGGTTTTTTCCCATGGGTGGATGGGTGTCAGGTGCATGTACACATGCATGTATGGTGCTTTTGTGTTGTACGTATGTACATGAGTTAACCAGTTCACAAACATGAGTAAACCGAGCTCATAAACTGAGTCAACTGAGCACACAAGTCAATACTAAGCCGAGTCAAATACACGAGACATACATATCATGAGACAACAAAACCTCCAATTGTATTCACACAAGTTCATTCTTCTTTCCACATCTGTTAGGAACCATATGCCAGCATGCCCAACTATTCATTTCAGCCCGCTCAGCCTGCTTAGCCCAACTCTGCCCTCACTCGCCTATTCAACTATATGCCCTCAGCCCATGAACTCTATGCACCTCATGTATCCGTCTTGGCATCACATGCTCCTGTCAATTCACTCCACTCATTTACGTCAACCTCCATATGCTCCAAATCCATTTTGACTTCATTTATGTTTAATATCCTTTCATTTATGTTCCGCTCCACTTTTATTATTCACATTTTCATTCTATCTCTCATATCCGATCGGCTACTACATTCCTTATAGGGTAACTCCGTTGGGAATTGGGGTGACACATCACCCCTCAATGTCACGGAGGAGATCAAGATTGGGACATAGTATTTCTGTTCTCACTTTTCACGATCCTTGGCTTTCTTATCTATTATAGGAATCTAGTTGACTCCTCGTAGATTTGAAAGTAGTATAAAGATCTTGTACATTCAGTAGTTCAGTCCTCAGTCAGATAATCGACTTTGATTTCGACTAAGCCTTTCTTCTGTCTTGCTATTCTGAAATTAGGGACCAGCACGATCTGGTGGGTGCAACATACAAGTTGAAGCCTTGCCCTATTCTGAACCTCACCATTGTTTCTTGTGTTATGATTAATTTAGATGCTAAAGAATAAGATCTCAGTCTTATAATGGGACTCTGTGTTATTGGTATAAGAAGTACCTAAAGAATAAGCTAACTATGAAGTTAGTAACTATTATCTTTAGATTGAAGTATATGTACTTACATCTCAGTCTTATAATGGGACTGAGATGTTTCATTGTAAATGTCCATGCTTTTATACTATTCTAAGGAGATATGATGATCTGGTTCTGCATGCATTAGAAAGCAATATGTTGTTGCTTAGGAATACGGTTATATCCATAACCGTCTGGGAGTGCTGCACTTGTTACTCAGCTTTGTCATCCTCATTCAACACTCCCCCTCGAGCACAATGCACTGACATCTTAAGTCACAACTTTTCCAAATGTGGTTGAGGCAATGATTTTGTAAACACATCCGCTGTGTTTTCATCCATTGGAATATACTGAAGATTGAAGATGTTGTTTTGAACAAGGCGGCGCACAAAATGACATCGTATATCTATATGCTTGGTACGTGCATGAAACTTGTTATTGGATGCTAATGCAATTGTGCTTTGGTTATTGCAGTGGATTAGAATAGGTGAGTCGATTGATTCATACAATTCTTCGATGAGTGACTTTAGATATAGGATTTCTCTTGCTGCAGAGGTTAGAGCAATATACTTGGCTTCAGCTGTCGATAATGTGATCAGGGATTGGGCTCGAGCACTCCATGCAACTGGGGATCCATGCAAGAGGACTACATATCCAGACATCGAACGTCGGTGTGGTTGTGATGCCCAGTCTGCATCTACAAAGGCTTCAAGGCCGTCATTTGTTGTCCCCAAGGTAAGTTTCAAGTTCTTTGTTCCTTTGAGATAATGAATGACTCGTTTTGCAGCTTCCCAGTGAGCATGTGCTGGATTACACATAAACTGTGATAGTATTGATATGGCAAAGGCAATGTCAGGTCACATGCTTGTTGTGACATACATCAGTGAGCCAATTGCTCGCTGATAAGGTATGTCTTTGAGTACTTGTGCATCAGATGGTGATTGACTTAGGAATTCCTTGTTTTCCATTGGTGCTAATGCAGGGTTTGCATCTTCAAGGCGAAATCTTTTGAGGATTGTGGTAATGTACGCCTCTTGAGATAAGGTAATGGTGCGAGCTGTCTGGTTTCTTTCAATCTTCAATCCAAGCAACCAGGTGAGTTCTCCTGAGTCTGATATTTCAAATCGGTTACGCAGCTGATTCTTGAACTTTTCGATATGTTTTAGATGCTTTGATGTAACTGCCATATCATCAACTGACACAGTTATTACCATGTGTTGTTCTGGTGAGTGTTGAAAATATACAGCTTGATCCACTTGTGAATGTGTAAATCCAGCATCCAAGAAGAAGATTTCCAGTTCCTTCGACCATTTCAAACTGGCTTGTTTAAGACCATACAAGCTTTGTAAGAGCTTCAGCACCTTTCCTTTGTCTTTAGGTTTCAGGTATCCAGGTGGTGGCCTCATATATATATCATCCTCTAGTGGGGCATTGAGGTAAGCGCTTTTGATATCAACCTGATGCATTTCCCAGTTGCACCGAGTAGCCATTGTTAATACAACACGGATTCTAGACATATTGGAGGTAGGTGCAAAGGTTTCTGTATAATCTATGCCATATTGCTGATGTTGACCCTTGGCCACTAGTCGAGTTTAGAGTTTGAGCTTTTCACCATCTGGTCCACACTTTGTACTAAGGATAAAGTGACAAGGTATGATGTTCGCATTTCATGGTGGGAACATTATTTCCCATGTTTTCAGTTTTTCCAACTGAGCCATTTCATAGTCAATTGCTTCTTGCCACTCAATAGCATCCAGACCATTTAGTGCCTCTCATAAGGTGGGTTCTGGTTCAGCTGCGGCTAATGCCCATTGAATGGAGTTGTCTTGTAGATCAAGTGATGCTATTGAGGCTACCTCTCCTTCGTTTAGGGCTTTATAATATCCTGGAGCTGGCCATACTCGAGTTTGCCTAGGAGCTTGTAGTAAGGGTTTTGAGATTTCTTCTTGTTCAGATTGTTGTGATATGACGTTCTGGGTGTTATTTGATTCAGGTATACCTGCAAACTCCCCCTCATCTGGTATGTCTTCTGCAATAGTGACCATTGGTGGGATAAAGCTGACATTCCTTTCAATAGAAACCCGTCTGTTTTCCAGCCAGAAAATGTGATATCCTTTGCTTTCATCATCTATACCAACAAATAGGGCTTCTTCAGCTTGTGCTTCAAGTTTCCCAGTGTTTGGTAAGTGAATATAGACTCTAGCACCAAATTCATATGCTTGTGCTAAATTTGGTTTGGAATTATTGCAGATTTCATATGGGGTTTTTCCAGGAGTAGCACGAGAAGGTAAGTGGTTCTTTAACCCGGTTGCATAATTGATTGCTTCAGCCCATAGATACTTGGAGAGGTTTTGTGCTGATAACATGGCTCGTGCATGTTCAACCAGGGTATGATTGAGTCATTCAGCAACTCCATTTTGTTGCGGTGAGTCATGAATGGGAAGTTGTCACTCTATGCCATGGTCCTTCAAATAGTTATCAAATTCTGCACTCAGATATTCTCCTCCTCAGTCTGAGTGTACTTTGCAAAACTGGACTCCAGGATGCTGTCGTGAGAGGTTCTTCTCATACTGCTTGAATGCTGTGAGTGCCTCGCTTTTGTGTTTTAGGAATTGAGTTTTTGACTCTCTGCTGTAATCATCAGTGAAACTGATATAATACAAGCAACCTCCTAGACTCATAGTTTGGGCTGGACCCTACAAGTCTGTATATACAAGTTCTCCATAGGTTCATGCCCTGTTCTTTGTCTCTGTAGGAAAAGGCTGACACAATGCTTTTGCTTGAGTACAGGCATCACAAAATTTGGGTTGTGAGGCTGTGTCAAGTTGGACACCTTCAATAATACCCTTTTTGACAGCATAGAGTACCGCTGACTGGGAGACATATCCAAGGACTTGATGTAGCTCGTTTATGGTAAGTTTTGTTTTTACGACATTTGTGTGGTGCTGAGAGTGCGAAATGACAGTATACAGGCCATCTACCTGTGGGATTTTGGCAATGACAGTATGCTTTAGGCCAGAGGTTATTATTTTACACATCCTATCTTCAAATTGGACTGTAAAACCTGCTGCAGTAATCCAGTTTGTGGATATGAGGGTGAACACCATCTTTGGAGTATACAAGGTGTTCTTCAGGGTTATAGTTGTGCATTTCATTCCAAGTGGTAAGTCCATACACACATCCCCACGTCCTGTAGCACTAATGGTAGAACCATCTGCTGTATGAACCTCTTGAGGTTCAATTGGGGTAAAGGTGATGAATTTTGAGCAATTAGGGCAAAAATGGGATGTAGCACCAGAATCTATAATAGCTCCATGGCGTTCAACAGGTATGTTGATTTGTTTTGCAATGCTGTTCATGTCTGATGATGCAAATGCAAAGTTGTCTTTGCTTTCAGGTTCAGTGGCTGTATTTGCATTTTGTTTCAGGGAATTTCCAGACTTTCGCTGTTTCTGATGCGGTCCTTGCCCTTCTTTTCTTCTTCCAGGTCTCCAGCAATCAGCCTTGTAGTGGCCTTTCCGGTTGCAGTTAAAACAGGTAATGTCTTGATTCCTGTTATTGCCATTGCTACCCCTTTTTGAATTTGTCTTGGTGGACAAAGCAGAATTTCTGCCTTTCTTCGAGGATTCCTGGCTCACCAATTGTCTGTGTTCATACTCCTCAGAGATGACACTGACTAATTCATATGGGGTGAGTGGGTTTTGAGAGATTCGTGCTGCAGCATTAATTGATGATAATAGAGGGTGATAGGATTCTGGAAGTGATCCTAAGATAATAGCATAGAAGTCTTTATCATCAATGGATGCTCCCATGCCTGCTCGCTGCTCGTGAAGTTGGAATAGATCTCCAAAGTGAGCCTTCACATCTCCATCCTTGGTGCACCTTGTTTCCTGAAATCTTCGTCGCAGGTCAATCTGGACCAAATTAGTTTTGGTCTCATGGATCTTGCAGATCTTGGCCCATATCTGGGATGCACCATCAAGTCTCTGGATATGCAACAATATGCAGTCTGTAATAGTGCTGAATATTTGTTGCTTGACAAGTGAGTCCTTTTGATAATACTCGTCAATTCTCTTGTCTTGTTCTTCAATCTTGTCAGATGTAGCAATTGAGCCATCTGGCCTCTTGACTATGCATGTATTTGGGTCCACCCTATAGGGTACTGGCTTTATGGTGCGACCATCTATGTAATGCATCAAACCTCATGCTCCAATTGCAGTTAACATTCTCTCCTTATAGGTTATCCAGTTTGTGCCATCCTCGGCAAGCTGGGGAATATTAAATAATGCAGAGTTGGTACCAGGGTGCGTGTTTTCCATGGTTGAAGAGGTAGGTCTCATAATCTCTTGTATTATGATTAATATAGATGCTAAAGAATAAGATCTCAGTCTTATAAATGGACTCTGTGTTATTGGTATAAGAAGTACCTAAAGAATAAGCTAACTATGAAGTTAGTAACTATTATCTTTAGATTGAAGTATATGTACTTACATCTCAGTCTTATAATGGGACTGAGATGTTTCATTGTAAATGTCCATGCTTTTATACTATTCTAAGGAGATATGATGATCCGTTCTGCATGCACTAGAAAGCAATATGTTGTTGCTTAGGAATACGGTTATATCCATAACCGTCTGGGAGTGCTGCACTTGTTACTCAGCTTTGTCATCCTCGTTCAACATTGTTTACCTTTGGGAGATATTACGTTTAATTACGATTACATCATTCCTTCACATTGTAACAACATCTGACCATCTACTGTGAGACACTTCTCAATTTGGACACACACTGAGACACCCGAGTGCCAAATCAAACCCTCATCTATATTCCCTCAACTGGAATATCCAGGCCACACACATGCATACTGTAATTAGTTCTATTCTTTCTTTTCTATGATCTAAAACCCCATCCCATGATACAATCCCAATAACATCACACTAAGACATTCCATCATGTTCCCTCATGTACATTTCACATGTCCATATTCCTTATTACCTCTTTTTCACAATCTATGTGTATAAAAAGACAAAGTATTACTCTCAATAACAATCAGTTCAAACCACATTAACAAGTTGTTCCCTTATTGGAGTTCCCTGCAAATACTACTGCAGGGGTCTTTTTCTTGCTTGGCTCTTAGTCTTAACAGGGCAAAGACAATATTGTTTGTTAGTCATTGTAGGGAAGACTAAGAAAGATGACTGAGCTGTGCATGTAATGTCTCAATGGGAATGGTGGTATGAGAAGCATGAATGGAGGGCATGTTTGTGCATATTGAGATCCAGTAATGCTGGCCTTGGATATAACCTTTGGCATATGTTGTATCATTTTTGCTAATTGTGGCACATGGGTTTGAAAAGGTTGCAGTAAATCCTTTTCTGTTGGTTTTGAGTATCAAGAAAAATTGTCCTCTGATTCTTGGAGAGTGGAGTATATCATGGAGGAAGATTGTCTTCTCTCAACCATTGACCCAGGTTTTTCCTGCAATAGTGCTAATGCTGATATAAAATATATAGAAGGTCTTGTTGGCAAGATATGCTTTGCATGGAGTGGAAAGTGGTTGATATTGAGAAATCAGAAATGTTGTTTATGATTTGATCAGTGCAACCTGAGTTGAACATTCACTTATGTTCACATACAATATAGAAGCAAACTACAGTATTGGATTCAGTGATAGGTACAGAGCTAGTACTATTAGGTGGATCAGACTTGTTATTTGTGATGACAGCACTCACAGAAGTGTTCATTTCCTTCTTTTTATCTTTCTTCTCTTTTCCTCCCTTCTTCTTGTTATGTCCCTTCCTCTAGGACTGTGCCTCTTTTTGAGAGAGGCTGTGTGCCTTGTGGTGGCAGTCCCTTTCCCAGTGTCCAATTTTCTGTGCAATAGTTACATTTATCCTTTTTGTTAGATGACTTTGTATGGATGCCACTAACATTGGGCTGTGAAACTTGTCAGAGTTCCTCAGAGAAATATGGCTCCAAATGTTTACATAATTTATAGTAGTGAAGTCAATGATAGTAGCAAGGATGGTTGGTTGGACTATTTCATAAGATGTGGGTAGGACTTAGAGGACATTGAGAATATGTAAGGGGTCACTGATCTTTAAATCAGTGGCAACAATTTGATTTTTTAGCTTGGACATTTGATTGATTTGCTGAGTGAGAGGGGTGTCAGATGAGAAGTTCATTGTAGTGTAATTTTGATAGTCAATCCAGAGATTGAGGCCAGTACCTATACCATAATTTGCTTTGAGTATGCTCCAGTTCTATTCAAGTGTCTTTGTCATGTCAAGTGACCGATAGACAGATGATTTGAGTGAGACTAGGAGTAAGGAGAGTCCCTGGTAAGTTGTTTTTGCCAGTCTTCAAGCTTCTTCTTATCTTCTTCTAATGGTATGGTGGGGAGAGTAGGAGCAGTTTTAGTTCCTTCAGCTATCCCAAATGCATCAATGAACCTTAGGGCAGCCTTTAGGGAGAAGGACCAGCTTTCCTAGTTTGTTCCATTGAATTTTTCAACCATAGACACAATCTTGGAGGTAGTAGAGTTGGCCATGATTTGTAACAATGACAAGAGGTAAGAGATGAGATATAAGTGTGATTTTGTCAAGTAGTTTTGATTATACATAGGACTCAGGGCCTATAACGGCTAGAAAAGCTGTAAGAGTAACCTAGGCAGATGCTCTACCCTAGGATGGTGTGCTGGTGAAGGAGGATCTAAAGGCTTAGTACAGGATCTATGTACACAAGACTAGCATACCTGGTGAAGGGGGATCCAAAGAGAAAACTCTAAGGAATCCCTTTGCCCCCTAACTATAGCTATATACAGTGACTCACAAAACTGAGTCAATGTTTGGTGCTTTTGGACTATTGTTTGAATAGCTTTGAATGTAAACCATATATGAAAAAAGTGTTGGTGCATCCAAGAACAAATCTGATCAGGGCTATGCAACCATTAAAAATTATGTAATTCCGATCAGGGGTGATGAAGATATGGGCAATTCAAATCAAGGGCCATTGACTCAGTTTTGTGAGAGGGTATCAGAGAAACAGTAAGTTGCAATTCTAGTACTTGGTATTACCCCCCTTAGCCTTAATTACTGCCTCAAGTCTTCTAGGCATACTCTCTATCAAATTCTGACACACCCTGGTGGTATGTTATTCCATACCTCCTCTACTCTCTCCCAAATTTGCCAAACTCCTTTGGGTGGTGTTGGATACTCCTTAAGCCTGTTTTTTTGCATAATCCCAAAGGTGCTCAATAGGATTCAGGTCTGGAGACTGTGCTGGCCAGTCAAGGAGAGTGATATTGTTGTTTTCCATCCAGTTCTTGGCCTTCTTTGACTTGTGCTTTGGGTCATTTACCTGTTCCTCAGGAATTCCACTTTCCTCTAGGCTAGGCAGCAGGTGGTCCTCCAAAATGGACACAAACTGATCGGCATCCATCTTCCCCTCAATCTCTGCAAGCTGGCCAATACCATTCCATCCCATACACCCCCATACCATAATGTTTCCCCCTCCAAACTTGACTATCCCCTGTACCTCTCTCTCAATCAACCCCTCCCCCTTCTGTTTCCAGACCCACTGCCTCCCATCTGACCCAAACCTGTTGATTTTGGTCTCATCTGACCAAATGACCCTCTTTCAGTCCTCTACAGTCCACTCTCTGTGCTTCAAAGCAAAGGCCAACCTCAGCTGTCTATGCCTTGCACTGAGGAAGGGCTTTTTCTTCTTCACCACAGCCTTGAATGAATGTTTCCTGAGAACTCTTCTGACTGTTTCTGAGGAGACTGGGTGGGGGATAATTGTATTGATGTGTTTGGTGACCTGAGTAGCATTGACAGCTCTGCCAGTAGCAATTTGTGATAAAATAGCATGTTGATCTCTAGAGGAAAGCTTGGGGGGACAACCACCAGAGGAGCAGGGCTGGTTGGGATGGAGAGTTCTGAGAGTCCTGGATACTGTGGACTGGCTGAGGCCAAGTCTTGAGGTAATAGTGCAAGTGGAATGACCATGGAAGGCCAAGGAGAGGATGTTTTCTTTTTGAGCAGAGGAAGTGGGGTGCATTGGAGTATGGTGAAGTTCTGGACATGTTAGAGGGGATTAAATACCTTAATTTGAGTTCTCATGAAAGATAAGGTTACCATAGTAATCATCTATCAAGGGTTACATGTTATATAATACATGGAGCATCAGATTCTGATTGTTCTGATACCATCTTACAAAACTGAGTCAATGGGCTCTTGATTTGAATTGCCCATATCTTCATCACCCCTTATCGGAATTACATATTTTTTAATGGTTGCATAGGAAGTAGGGTGCATTGGAGTGTAGTGAAGTTCTAGACATGTTAGAGGGGATTAAATACCTTAATTTGAGTTTTCATGAAAGATAAGGTTATCATAGTAACCATCTATCAAGGGTTGCATGTTATATAATAGATAGAGCATCAGATTCTGATTGTTCTGATACCATCTCACAAAACTGAGTCAATGGGCCCTTGACTTGAATTACCCATATCTTGTTGAAATCTACAAGATGTGCTGAATGAGGGTCGCAGATTAAACTGTTTGGCCTGAGCGAGGATGGTGGCTCATTGCAAACAGATGGGGATATTACAAAGAAAGTGTGACTAATGTGACACAGCAACACATGCCGGTCGAATTATTCTAACACACCTCCTCGAGCGGCATCAACTCTGCATCCACCTCCTGAAATCCAAACTCCTTAACATCCATCACAAATCCCCGAGTCCTATGATGATCCAGTGTGTGGGGGGTAGATCCACTACAAGTTCTGTTGCATGCATGTATCCAGGGTGTGATTGATAGAGTAGGATGGAAATCTTCCTGGCAAATGTATGAAGAGATAACCAATACATCCTCCACAACTGATCCACATGAAAACAACCTCTGTCTCCTTCCACCATTCATGCCAGTAGGTACCGGTGAGTTTCAGGAGCTGAGTTGTAACAGCACGATCCAAGTTGGGAATGATGTTGACATGAAATTTTTGTTTGACCAAAAAGGGTCAAACCACGAAGGTTTTGTTCGACATGAAAAGTCAAACCACGTAATGAGAGTTGCAATGATATCAGGAATGAGCGGTAAATTCCACAAAGTGCAATGACACGAAAGATGCTGCATAGTGCAACGACACGTAAAGGGTGCTGGCGTAGGTTCAATGGTCCCTATCAGCATGTGCGGTGGTTAACGGGAGCAACCCGTGATCTGTTTGTGTTGAAATCTACAAGATGTGCTGAACGAGGGTTGCAGATTAAACTGTTTGGCCTGAGCGAGGATGGTGGCTCATTGCAAACAGATGGGGATATTACAAAGAAAGTGTGACTAATGTGACACAGCAACACATGCCGGTCGAATTATTCCAACATATCTTCATCACCCCTGATCAGAATTATATGGTTTTTTAATGGTTGCATAGCCCTGCTCAGATTTGATTCGTTCTTTGATGCACCAACACTTTTTTCATATATGTTTTACTTTCAAAGCTATTCAATGAATAGTCCAAAAGCACCAAACATTGACTAAGTTTTGTGAGTCACTGTAGATTCTATACTAATACTTTGGATCCCCTCACTAGTACATCACTCTAGGGTAGAGTATCTGCCTAGTTTGTGTTAAGACTAAGAGTCAAGTAAGAAATAAGACCACTGCAATAATAATTGCAGGGAAATCAGACAATAGAAATTTGCTTGACTTGAAGTTGGAATTGTTGATGAGATTTTTGGAATGTGTTGTTATATTCATTGTACTACTTGTCTTTTATACAATGATTGTAAAAACATGTGAAAGAATATAATGACATGTGAATCTAATCCATGAGGGTATGACCTATATGTGATGCAATGTCTCAGGGTGATAGTGGTCATGGGATTGGGGCTTTGTGTTAAGAACATGAACGAGCAAGGTTCTTAGCACTTAAAGCTCGGCGAGTTGAAACTTTGCAGAGGTTCGGGCATGGGGCTTGGCTTCAGCTTATATGCTGTGCCTTCCAATCTCGTTGATCCCTAATTTCAGACAGAGATTATAGTGGAGCAAGGTTGTTGAAACCTCTGGAGAGGCAGAGGTTTGGGAACCTCTGGAGAGACAGAGGTTTGAGAACCTCTGGAGAGACAGAGGTTCTCAAATCTCTGGAGAGGCAGAGGTTTGAGAACCTCTGGAGAGGCAGAGGTTTGGGAACCTCTGAAGAGACAGAGGTTTGGGAACCTCTGGAGAGACAGAGATTTGAGAACCTCTGGAGAGACAGAGGTTTGGGAACCTCTGGAGAGACAGAGATTTGAGAACCTCTGGAGAGACAGAGGTCTGGGAACCTCTGGCAGAGGTCGGAGGCTGAGAGAGGATTGCCTTGGTCTAGTTCTAGGTTGATTATCAGACTACTGAACTTCTATGTTACATGCGTATTTATGCTAGTACGTATTTCAAATTCCAGTAGGCTTAGTGACTGAGAACAAGGGAAGACACAAATGGGGAAAGGGTCTCTGGTCAAAAGAACAAGGAGGTGAAAGTACAAGGGGCCTGAAAGTACAAGGGGATGAAAGTACAAGGGGCCAAGCAAACTTTGTAACCAAGCTACTATGAGATCTGAACAGGATCTTGAGCAGGATCTTGATGTACTTCTACTTCAGGAAATGGAGAGCAGGGTTGAGTCAAATGGGTAAATGAAGGGATGGAAATTAAAGGTGTTTAACAATAAGGTCAGGCAAGGTTGTGACCGATGAATGGTAGGCACTGTCAAGTACACGTACCGAGGACCCGATAACTCGGCGGTACCGACTAAAATACTCCATTA
>QLPI01011250.1:0-16232 GCA_003314275.1 Chroogomphus rutilus
TGGTCTGGAGGACTAGAGCCACCTGGGGCGCCGGGGTTTACAAGCGGCTACACAGAAGGCGATTCGGTGAGATGAAAGGCAATGTGAGCTGAGGGCGAGCGAACTCATACAATCATTCTGAACTCCTCAAATCCTCCATCATCTGGGGGTCCGGCCGGCTGAGGAGCGGTGGGTTCGGCGTTAGATGCCCCCTCATAGTGGAGTACAGCATAAGTATCGGTGCCGTTGACTGTCATTTAAAAGCAGGGATTGATAGGTTGTCTCAGTTGACCAGGACTCAGAGATTATATTTGTTTTGCAACGTACAGTTGGAATTGGTGGCTGAAGTCGGCACTTCACGGATGGTCTGAGTTGCGCTGATCCCTATAAAACAGTTGGAAACTTCAATGGATGTTGGCAGGGATGCTTACAGTAGTTATCGACAGTCTGGTTGGCATCGACCTGTTCAAGCACGGTTATATTTCCCCAATGTAAACTAATGTCGATGCGAAACTCACAACGACACTGTAGCGTTGTCCAGGGCGAAGAATAACAGATCGCACAGTGTAGGGCTGATGAGAAATACCTAGAATACCTTCACCTTGATGCTCCTAAGTAAATCAGGTCTTACATACCATCGGCCTCAATCACAGTCATGTCATGATTCGCGATTGAAACATTGAACGCCCCTAACAATTGGACATCAACGACGGAAGTTAAAATCCAGAATGACAATTACTGACCTGCGGCTGACATGTTAATCAAACGGAACCTATACCGTTTTCCATGCTCCACGTTAATTCTAGACCGGGTGACATTTGTTGGACCTCCGGAATATCGTCCTGCACCATTGATTAGACCCGAATCAGGAACCGGCTCTGGGCCTCCAGCTTTCCACGACACTAAAGATGACAGAAGCGTGAGACAACGAGTATGGGAGATGTTCAGGAGTGCCCTACCAGTTGCGCCAAGAGCCGCAGAGTGATACCAATCCGCCAGGGTGATAATACTGGGAGGAATTTGTAAATCACAATTGTGCTGGGGAGGAAAAAAACAACTTACGTTGATTCATCATCTACGTCATACATATATTTCTGAGGATCTTCTGGGTCGTCTAATTTTTTGTGCAATACATAAGATTCTGGGGGTAGAAAAGGAACTACAGCTATGAACAACTTACAGATGACCAAGGGTCCTCGGATGCCATCTACGTATTGAGTACTTAAATGACTGTGATACCTATCGCAAATATTCTCTCACTATTCAGTGAAGGAGAGTTGAACCGCAAAGTAAATACCAGAAAGTTCCGGCTTGTTGCCCAACAACCAGCTTATATGGGTAGGAATTACTGGTGTGACACAAGTCAGTATCGATGCGTATAAGTGGGAAATTATGGACTCACTTTGGAGAGATAGGACATTGAGTAACGAACGATGGTCCGTCGTTTCTGATTAGGATTATCAGTAGAAGTTTAGGTAGCCAGCTATTGTTCGGTACTTACTGTGCATTACGAGGTTGGAACTGAGAAAGAGGAGAGAAATTTGAATCAGTCTGCACACTTCGACCTTCAAACACTTACGAGTCCATGCCAGTGCTACAATGACACCGTCAACAGATATAATTGGGAAGGAGAGAAGGGGACATACGATACTAGTGCTGCGACGCATTGTGGGATCTGCGAGTTTATTATGCACGTTCACATAGATCGTGTCCCCCTTGTTAGCCTTCAATAGCGGCCCTGGAAACTGGCCATTAACAAGGGTGGCACTTCGAGTGAATCCGTCGGGGGCGATCTGGCCTGCCTCAAGGGTCCAATCTTTAGAGACCGTGGCTCCACGGGCTGTCACAGCAAATGAAATAGCAAGAACTCCAGCCTTTTGAAACGTAACCATGCTGGGTGTGGCGAAGAGAATGAAGAGAATGAAGAGAAAATTGCTGGGGACGAGAAGCTTTTATGAGGCTTTTATACCAACGGTAAGCCCTCTCGGCGCAGTACATTGCCACTATTCCGGAGTGTTTTACGAAGCGGAGGGACCGTGGACGCCGGATCTTTGGTCAGCAGAGTCTTCACCATGAGTACTCGGGAAAGATGAAGCAAAAACGAAAACCTAGTCGTACCAATCAAACGAGCGTTTAGGAGAAAGATGGAACTTGAACGGACCGAAAAGGCCCACATGGGAATTGTAGAGCAAGCCGCCCGCGGTACGCATCAGCTAAGGACTTATTTGGGTGATGCACGGTTCCAGTGCCCCCCATAGGAGGCGCTTGAGGCGGCCAAGTGTACAACGTCCTAGAATTCATAATAACCCGATTGGCAGCGTAAAACAAATGTTCGAGCTGGGAAAGATTGCAGTTCGGCAGTATATAACTGTACAGACTCCGCCACTGAACCCGAGGCGCAACTGAGAAGCAAGCCATCCCCAAATAGACCCTAAACAGACAGCGTTGATGTCGTTGAAGTGCTTGCCACTTTTGGCGATCCCGGTCGCGTGTCAATCAACATCAAGTTAATGAAATAGATGGAACAGTTTCTGGGGCGATTACACACATCCAGATCAGCAGTGATTTAGGTTATCGGCGACAGCTGAGCGCCGGCATCTTTTATTTTCTGCATGTCTCCCATACTGTAAGTTAAAAATATGCTCTCCTTTCGGTTGCAATTGTCAAGACTCGCACGTCTATAACTGGTAACCAGGCGAAAAGTTGTCGCAGAAACATCGTGATCGCCTTGTGTATGGAACTCCCCATGTCTGGTGGAGGTGCTTCTCTCCAACAGCGCCAAAGGCTCCTATAAACGATTTCATAAACTGTCATGGTACTTGACAACTATTACGTGTACCATCAAGATTGGAAGTGGCCGGCACCGAGATGGCTGTTCAGACCGAGGTCGTACATACCGTATTGGGTGATAGGTGTAGGCACACCGTGCCATTATTGGCTTTAAGTTCATGATGAACTTTGATTCCATGTTCTGGAACAGAGAGAACTTTTCGGAAGATCAGGGCGGATGGGAAGCCTTTGTCGAAGGTCGGCCACATGCCAAAATCTAGACCAAAGTATTTATCATCACCCGAGGCTGTAAAGATGTCGCCGACCGCGGGAACAACGTGCGTGTCGGGAACTTCGTATCCGTTATTATCAAAGACAATTGGAAAGCGGGTCTTTGGGAGGACGGCCACGTCTCAACCGTTGCCGACTGACTCTAGCAGGTGAGATTCTTGAGTACAGCCGTTCACCGAACCGCCTCTCGGAGGTAGTCGTAAACCTACAAATCGGGGATGTCATACGGCCCGTGGATCCGAGTGCCTTTTAATGCTCCATTACCTAATCAAGGTACGTACGGGCTCAGTCTGGACGTCTTCTGGATGCTACATTTTATATGCTTACTGTTGAAATCTCCGAGGGCGCTGAACAAGGATTGAAGATTAAACTGTTTGGCTTGAGCATGTTGAAATCTCCAAGTGCGCTGAACAAGGGTAGCAGATTAAACTGTTTGGCCTGAGCAAGGATGGTCGCTCATTGCAAACAGATGGGGATATTACAAAGGAAGTGTGACTAATGTGCCTAAAAAATAAATAAAAAATAAAAAATAAAACGCAAGCCTAAAATTCTTTTCACTCTTTTCTTTCCTTGCATAGTATTCAAGTGCAATGGTCAAAGATACTTTTTATTATTAGTTGACTACTTAATCTATAACAGGAACAGCAATGCTCAAGCAGAAGAGATGATATTTGTCTATTAATTGGATTGACCAAAAGAGCATCAATTAGGCTGAGATGTTGAGAGAATAACCCAGTATCTTGTGCCTGAGAGAAGTAGGGTTGTGGTCTATGTAGGTGTTATTTGCTTGCACTTGGTCTAGAGTATCTTGAATGCAGAGTATATCTGCCAAGCTGTGAAAAGGGCCATATGCCTCCAAAGCACTTGGAGGCAATAAATAATGCCAGAAACCAGCAAGAGGTTTGGGTAAAGTATCTTATCAAATACACTAAATTAAATCTTCTGTAGCCCAGTTATGCAAAGTTAACATTTAATATGATTGGGGACAGCCTAGAGGAACTTTTGGGCTAGCTTCAGACTCTTTTTTCAACCATATATAACCCTGCTGCCAGCATTTGTTGTTCATATTTTTGCATTGTAGCCTGTGCTTTGCTAAACTTTTTCTTTGGCTGTTCTTTACCTGCAGCTACCTAGGTCAGGCTTGCTGTTGGTTGTGAAGTCTTGGGTCAAACCATCATTAAAAGGGTCAAATGAAGAGTTTATCTAAGATACACTGTTATCCCAAAGGATGGGTGATGGGTTGACATCTCATTGCACATTTTGTGATGGCCAGAGCCACGCAATTGGGGGCCTGGTTAGAGATTCAAAAGTATTTTTCTACCAATGCTGCTTCATCTTGTGCCTCCCTATACAATGCAGAATCTTTGTATCTTGTCTGATGTGAATGCAAAATTTACTATAATCCTGGAGAATGAGACGATCTGACCTTCAAACCTTCGCTCCATGATCTGTGTCTATGGTCGACGCCAAAAGCCTCCCAAACAACTGAGTCGCAAAACGTAAATGGCCACGAAAGAGAGGAAGGGTTCTTCGAGCAAGGTTACAATGTGAAGTCCAGGCCTCCAGTTGACAAATTGAGCAGCGGACGCACACCTAGCGACTAGGTTGAGATTCCTGACAACTACCTAAGAGTAAAGTGATTGCTGAAGGAATGCCAGAATCAACCTGTTCTAGTTCTAACATATCAGCCACTTGTAAAATTGGAGTGTGAACTTACTGGCAGCCGTAGTGAGAAAAATAGAGAAACATTGAGGAAAATTGAAACAATGGCATTCACTTCACACTCGGACGTCGGTGTCTATCTGAACATCGCTTCAGGGTGGTTTGATCAAGTGTAGATCACCTCTGAGATGGCAGAATTTGAGCCAGAGTAGCGAACATGCCACTAGAGATGTCCTTAACACCTCATTGGTATTTCAAAAGATTACCCCTCTTCCGTGATTCGTTCGGGTTCAGTTGGTGTCCGGTAGCGTGCGTGCCTGATAACCAACTGATGTATTTAACTGATCAGTCAGGGTCAACAAAAAAAATTACAAAGCCCCAGACACAATTTAAATGGTATACAAATTTCCAGACACAAGTGTAATGAGAAAATTAAAATCAAAATGAAAACAGAAAATCAAGAAATAAAGTGTAGATATGCAGATATACCCGAGGGGCCGGTTAACATCACTTCAAGGAGCAAGTAAATTTTTTGAGTCACGTTTGCTTCGACTGAAGTCGACATTCGGCGTGTAATCGGTGGGAAGGAGTATGCGCAAGGAGTCCGGACCGTTTATAACCCGACTCAGAGGAGCAAACTGATGTTGAGGCTGCCGTTGGCTTCGAGTGAAGTTGATCATGGACAAAATGAGGTATTCCCAAAGTGTCCAAATCGTGTACAAAGTTACTCAAAAGAGTAAGGTGTTCTTTGGTATCTGACCAAGCCTTTGTGTAGTATTAGTCCTTGTTCTACACTTCATCTAACAACTGTCCATACCTCAGAGTCTGACTGGGTACTCCAACAAATGTTGACAAATGCGAGACAGGGAGCTTCACTCGCGGTCAAACTGCTAGATGTCAGATCTCCATCATCTCGATATCCATATCCTCATACAACCAAAGGGCGACGTCAATATCCATTGCATCACTTGGGGTCTCGTCGTCGGATGATGATGTCCATTCCTCGTCGACATCCATTGCGTCATTGAGATCCATTGCGTCGTCGAGATCCATTGCATCATCGAGATCCATTGTGTCATTGTCGACGCTCAAGTATTTGGTGAGGAGAGGGAGGGGAGAGTGTGTTGGAGATGGGAAGCGTAGGGGTACTGTGCCGCTGCTAGCCGCAGAGTGCGCCTCAATACCTATCGCAGGAGTGATGGAAGCGACAGCTGGTTGTCGCCCCTACACAAAATAAAGCGAGTAAGAAAAAGTGGCTGGTAGAAAGTCCGAAGGAACACGTACCACGCCATTCGGATTCGCGCCGATTGTGACTTTTTCAAATTCGAGGCGATCATCCTCGAAGTTGGAAAATTCAATCTTTGGAGAGTTTGCAAGAGGCTTGTCACAGACGGAATCCTGAGGTGCCTGAACAATCGAGAATGTATAAGTTTCAGGGAGATAATGAAAAAATAAATGAAACAGACAGGAACGTGACCATCCTGACTCCCATCGATTGCAGCGTTTTCAGCTCCGATGCAAAAAGCCTCAACTGGATCGCCAGGACAATGATAGCCACAAGGAAATGTTGTCGCAGGCACGGCATCGAAGGTGGCAAGGAGTTGTTTGGTCGCAACTGGTGAAGGCAGAAAAGGGTAAGAATGGCGAAATCCGGAGGTGGACGTGAATTGAAATAAGCAACAATCCCAGGTGAGTATCAACTCAAAAATAAGACTGTCGCAACGCTGACTTACCAGCTGCCTGCTCCAAATTCTTGATGGAAGCACAAAGGAATTGCTTCTCTGAACCCGAGTCGACATTCGTAGACGGGTTTGTTCCCTGGGAAGGGAACGATGGCTAAGAAAGGGTGGTATCAAAAAACAATGTCTCTGACAGTCAGAGATAAGTACGCACCGGATAAGGCACTGTGTCCGTGGTGCGGGCGTCATCGCTAAGGCCCTGAGCGTCGCCCACCTAAGGTAAGTATAAGATAGGTGAGTCGCATAGTTCCCGGTGGCAGATGAGAAGATAACTTACCTTGGGATTTACATCTATGACGCAGTCATCCACCGCGAGTAGCATGTCGGTCTATGAGTTGTTGGTTAATACGACGATGTGATACACTGCGGAAAGAAATGCAGAATGGTACACACTTGTGGCTTGGTGGGGACGACAGGATATGAGGGTTCGTGCCACGAGGTCTCCCAAGCGCACAATACCTTGGCCTTAATCCTCAGCGATAGGAGGAGTTTCTATGAGTTTTTGTTTGATGAGACGACATCACACGATATGCAAAGGCATACACTCACTGCTAACGTCATTGGGGCACTCTTCTTGGTCTTGACCTTATCGGAAGCGAGTTAGTTATTACGATCGTATAAACGCGGAGGGACGCATGGCTCACTCACGTCGTTGGAAGACGGCAGAAGACTGGAAACCATTTTGGAAATGGATTGCATTTCGATGAGGTGGTGTGGGATGAAGTGGTGTGAAAGAAAAAGATTTCTGTCTCAGTCGGCAGACCCCGGTGGGATTGTATAGGGAAGGCGGAAGGACACCCTAAAGTGGGGGCGGCGCCGTGACAGATGTATTGTTGGTATAGAGAAATTTTTGATTTATAACATTTCAAACCCCGCTGTGTTAGTAGCGACTGTTAGCGCTGGTGGCCTGACGTATCGAGTGATTAGCCGAGCTGTGATTATGTCATTGATGTCCCGACTCGGAGGTTTCGGCATCATGGCACAATGATTCCTACTTGCGACGAGACCAAATCCGGGGGTGGGCCACCACGCTATTGGAACGCCGCAACTTTAAGACTGCTTGTGTACCGAGGAGACACACAGCGGGATTGCATCTGTCATCTTATCATGCTACCACCATGAGCACATCCTCTGACCATCAGGAGCTATCTTAGAGATTGAATGAGGATTTCTTCATTGGCTTATTAATAGATACCTCCAGGTTACCAGGGTGTAATCAGTGAGTCTATATAATTTGATAAACTGCTTCAAATCTCCTGGCCAATTTCACAATTGCTTTCCGATATGTTTATATTCTGAGTTTGGGAACTTCTAGAAAACCAAATTAATAAGGATTCTTACAAGTGAATTTCAATGAAAATGTTCTGGTTGTCACAGGTTTCTGTAGTTGGCAATGGAACCAAACTGCTTATGTAAGGGTGCTGTGTTCTTACTGTTGTCTACAGTACAGGGCAGACAAAGTCAACCAAAAAATTTGACCTAGTTTTTGGGCTAAATCAGCTTGTGAAAATTGATAATATAGCATTAAATGAAGTATCTCACATCAAAATAAAGTCACTGATATGAGCAAATTTTTCTCCAGAACTATTTTTATTTCAGACAGACTCAAAACAGTTCTTGAAGAAAGGGGTTTCAAAAAGCAAAGTGGTGATACTGTACATGATTGGAAACAGTTTCTGTATATAAAGCTACTAGTTACTCGTAGTCTTACAAGCTTTCCTTCTTGAGAGAGTCACATGGGGTGGGGCCCTATTTAAGTCTATTGAAGGATGTTTGTAATTTTTGGATTTTCTATGGGTCCTATAGTTTTGTTGTTGGGTTGAGACATCAGGATCCTGTTATAGAGCTCAGTGCTAACCATTTATTAGATCTCAATCACCTCTATAATACTGAGGGTCAACTGTAATTCTACACAATCCATCATCACCATTATCTATTAGGAGGTGAGATCCTTGATTCCTAATGTAGTTTCAGTCTTAATGAGTGTGACTCAGATAGAACCACCTTGTTCACATAAGTGACACAAGACCCCTCCTCTTCTATAACTGTGATAGAGCCTGTATGTCAGGCATTGGGAATGCCAACAATATTGCTGGGAGTTTGTCAAGTCCTGGAGACTGATTGGGGTGGCTTGGCTTTATTGTACTCATGTGTTGCACCCTACCTTCCATGCATGCCACTGATTTCTGAATGAAGGGGTACCCGTGAAGGTGCTGAGGGTGCTAGCCTGAGGGAGAACTTCAGATGGGAGGAGGGAGGTGTTACGATATGGAGAAAGGACGTAATCGTAATATTATTAATCTCCCAAAGGCGAGGCAATGGCGAGGTTCTGGATGGGGCTTGGCTTCAACGTTATGCATTGCGCCCACTAGACCACACAGTCCCCAATTTCATAAAGCGAGACAGACAGAAATGAACAGAGGAACCTTAGTCAAAATTAAGGTTGATTTTCTGACTGAAGACTGAACTATGAGTACAAGATCTTTTATACTACTTTCTAATCTACTAGGAGTCGAATAGAGAATGGGAAAGCCGAGGATTGTGAAAAGCGAGAAACAGAAATACTACATCCCAAATAATGATCTCCTCCGTGACATTGTGGAGTGATGTGTCACTCCAATTCCCAACGGAGTTACCCTAAGGAACGTAATAGCAGATCGGACATAAAGGACTGAGCAGAATTTCTGTCAAGTCCATGATACCATGCTCTGATTTACTCGGCAGTACCGACCGGCCAACCCTTACCCATTTCATGTGTGGCCTCGGCTCAGTACATTCGGTTCATCATTTGGTTCACTTTCCTCATCTCACCCTCTCTATTCATTGTCATTCATTCATCCCCCTTCCTTCCCTGTAAACGATCCCCTTTGGGACATTTACTACTCGCCTATTATTCGGTCATGGCCCTATTGTTTTATATTCGGCCACTCTCTATTGTTCTATTCTCACTCACTCTTTTGTTCTCGGTCATGCCTCATTGTTCTATTCTCATCCACATTCCTTGTTCTATTCTTGATCATTGTGGACAATACCTCCACATGATTCTCCATACCTTATTGTTCTCCATTCCTTGTGCCACCCTGTTCCACATCTTGCTTCTTAACCTATATAAGTAGCCAATGTATGTAGATGGTTCTTCGTTCTGGAAATCAACTAGGTTTACGCCTTCTTGTCTTCCCTTCTCCTGTCTAAAGTCCTTTACCTGGGCCGACACTCTCGGCACTCTCCCAGGTATCTCTTCTGTCCCAAATCAGTGGCATGCACGGAAAGTAGGGCGCAATGCATGAGCATGTTGAAGCCAAGCCACTACAACCGGCCTGCAGGACTTGGCCACTCCCATCTGACACCTCGGCATTCCCAGAGCCTGACAATTGCGAATAGATGAAAATGGAATGGAACGTAAATGAAAGGATATTAAATGTAAATGAAGACGGAATGGAATAGCAAGCATATGGAATGTGACGTAAATGAGTGGAGTGAATTGACAGGAGCATGTGATGTCAAGACGGATACATGAGGTGCATATAGTCCGTGGGCTGAGGGCGTTATGTTGAATAGCGAGTGAGAGCGGAGTTGGGCTGAGTGGGCTGAAATGAATAGTCAGGATTGCCGGCATACGGTTCCTGACAGGAGGACAAGGAGGCCTATGCCAAGTTGATATCCAGAATGAGAAACTATCTACATACATGTGCTACTTATATAGATTAAGAAGTGAGATGTGGAATAAGGAATAGAGAGCAACAATGTATGCAGGGTATGTGGATGCATTGTCCACAATGATTAAGAATAGAATAAAGAATGTAAACGAGAATAGAACAATAAAAGATAGGATAATAGGAATGTGGCCAAGGATAGGACAATAGGAAGAGACCGACTATAAAACAATAGGGTCATGGCTGAGGATAAAACAAGGACAGGATGTCCTGAGGTAAGGCAGGCTGAGAAATAAGGAGTAGATGGGGTGGGATTAATGGACGATAAATGAGGAAGGAGTGGATAAGGGATGGGAACGAGGAAGGTGGAAGGTAGATGTGCTGAGCCAAGACTGGTGTACCAAGTGACTTGCATATGGCTTTGTCACTTGCACATGGACATTGACTGATTGCTCAGTTGGCAGTACCGAGTTACCGGACACTCAGTACGTGTACTTGACACTGTAACTGACCCTCTTCCAAACCTGTGCCCTAAGATGAATGCCAAAGAGTGACTACAAACAGGAACCAGTAGCAAGCAGAGTGGCTAGCATAGCAATCAATGAAGCACTAATGGCAATCATATCCAAACTGGATAATAACCAGAGCTACTGGCATTGGCAACCATATCCAAACACTCAATGCCTGAGGAGGCCAAAGCTGTCAAGCCACGGGTACTGATGAACTTCGGGACTGCCGAGGTGTCGGACAGGAGTGGCCAAGTCCTGCAGGCCAGGAGTAGTGGCTTTGGCTTCAACGTACTCGTGTGTTGCACCCTACTCTTCCGTGCGTGCCACTGATTTGCAACAGACAGGGTACTTGGGAGGATGCCGATAATGCCAGCCCAAGTAGAGGACTTTAACAGAGGAGAAGAAGGTAGAAGGGCCTAAGCCTAGTTGATACCCAGAATGAGGAAATATGTACATGCATGCCCTACTTATATAGGTTTAAGGAGCAACATGTGGAATAAGGAATGTGAGACAACAAGGTATGCAGAGCATGTGGTTATTGTCCACAACAAGTAAAATTAGAATGAAGGAATGTAAAACGGGGATAGAACAATAAAAGATAGAATAATAGAAATGTGGCCAAGGATAGTGTCAGGGGACTACCGGTTTATTCCTCTTTTCCTTCCTTTTATTCCTTTTATCTCCTTCATTGCTCTTATTCCTTTGCTTATATTACTTCTTTAATCATTTCTCTATCTTCCCTTTTCATATGTTTGCTATAATCCCTTCCCTTTAATCTTCTATTGTCTTCTTTGTTGGCTGTGACAGGTTTGCTATGTCACAGTCACTGTAGCTATACAGTCGCTGCTTAGGTAAGGGGGTCCTTTGGTTGTTCTCTTCTGGACCTCCCTGTCAGTGTCTGGTAGTACCTGTGGGTAAACTTAGGGTTCGAGTCCCTGGGTTAGGCCCTGGGTTGGTCACAGGGCTGTGGTGTTTCCCGCTGTTGGTCTCCCAGCAGGTACTGGAATCAGTACCTGAGTAGGTTGCCCTTACAGATAGGACAATAGGAAGAGACCGACTATAAAACAATGTAGCCATGGCCGAGGATAATACAAGGACAGGAAGTCCCGAGGTGAGGCATACATATACCGATCATTGGTTCACTTGGTCATACCGACCAAACATCAAGTCTAATTCCATGTGCAAGTGACCAGGTCATATACAAGTCACTTAGTATGTTGGTCTCGGCTTGGTGCATTCATCATTCACACCTCCCATTCTATTCATCACCCACTCTTCCATTATTCATCATCCATTATTCCTAACCTATTTATTCTTCATTTCTTGGCCTATCTTACCTCAGGACATTTTCTATTGTTTTATTCTCAGTCATGACCTTATTGTTTTATATTTGGTCACACATTATTGTTTTATTCTTGGTCACACTGTTATTATCTTATACCCAGTCATATCTCACTGTTTTATTTTTGTTTATACTCATTGTTCTATTCTTGAGCATTATGGACAATACTTCTGCATGTTCTATATACCTTATTCTTTTCTCCATGTCTTATGCCACCCTGATTGCACATCTCACTTCTTAACCTATATAAGTAGAACATGGATGTAGATAGTTCCTCATTCTGAATATTGACTTGGCTTATGCCTTCTTCCCTTCTTCCCTTCTTCCCTTCTGTCTGAAGTCCTCTACTCAGGTCAGCACTCTTGGCACTCTTCTGAGTTCTTCTTCTCTCTGAAATTAGTGGCATGCATGGAAAGTAGGGCACAATGCATGAGTACATTGAAGCCAAGCCACCCCAATTGGTCTACTGGACTTGGCCAATTCCTTGCCCACACCGTGAAGTCAGTACTATTGCAATAGTACTCAGCCCATGCAACATTGGCATTTTCGGTACCTGGCAAGAGTGCTAAGAGTGTTGGCCCAAGTGAGGACTTCAGACAGGAGGATATGGGGGTTGCAAAGTCAATATTCAGAATGGAGAATTATCTACATCTATACACTACTTATATACAGTGACTCACAAACTGGTCCAATGTTTTGCACTTTTCACTTGCTCCAAATTCTATGAACCAAATAAAAATCTATAAAATCTGAGAATATTCTCACAGATACCCCTGAATCTCAGCTTTCAATTATTATTTAGTAATAATTTTTCTTGGTTGAGATATTGCAATTTTTTGACAGTGACTCATTGGACCAGTTTTGTTGCTCTTGTCTAGATGATCAAAAACTCATTATAATTAATATTTGGTATATCCCCCCTTTGCCTTCAGCATAGCTAAAACCCTCCTAGGCATACTTTCAATCAATCCCTGACATACTGAAGGCTCTATCTTGTCTCAAACTTCCTGTATCCTCTCCCAAAGCTCTATCATCCCTCCTAGTAGCTGATTGTACTCTCCAAGCTTCCTCTTCAGATAATTCCACAGATGCTCAATTGGATTAAGATCTGGAGACTATGCTGGCCATGAAAGAACCTCAAAATGGTTGTCTGCAAATCATTCCTTGGCCTTTTTGCAGGTATGCTTTGAATTATTATCCTGTTGAAAAAAAATATCAGCAGAAGTTTTACCATAGTACCCCAGACTGGACTGAATATTCTCCTCCAAAATCTGGAGATAGAGATCCCCATCCATCCTTCCATCAATATTGACAGCATATCCTGGCCCAGTCTATGTCATACAGCCCCAAACCATCACAGAACCTCCACCAAATTTTAACATTCCCTCAACCAGCCTATTACTCAGCCCCTCCCCTGCCTTCTTTCCAGCCCATTTCTTGCCATCTGACTCTAGCCTAGTGACCTTTGTCTCATCTGACCATACAACCCTCTTCCAGTCCTCTACAGTCCAATGCTGGTAAGCAACAGCAAAATCTAACCTCTCCTTCCTGTGTCTCTAGGAGAGTATAGGCCGTTTCTTCTTTACCACAGCCTTTAATCCAGCTTTTTTCAGCTTCCTGTATACAGTTTGAGTGGAGAGAGGTACATTGATGATATTCTGAAGGGTCCTGGTAACTTTTACTGCATTTTGAGCTTTTTGAGAGCTGATAAGGTAGACAGCATGTTAAATATTAGCAGGAGAAAGCTTAGATAGGTGTCCTCCAACAGCTTTTGGGAGGTCAGCGCAGTGCTTAGAGCAAAGTGTGCAGATGGTGGCATGGCCTACACCAGTAGAGAGTTGAATATGGGAGGTGGAATGGCCAGTATCAAGCTAAGAAAGGATATAGTCAACTTGAACAGGAGAGAGGGATTTCATGGTTTGTTAAAGAAGATTGTTATGGTCTATTTGTTCAATGTTGAACTATTTGTGATCATATGACCCAATTATAACTCCAACACAAGTCATGTGACCATACAAACCTAACTATACCTCTGATTGTAATCATACATTTCAAGGCAACAAAACTGGTCCAATGAGTCACTGTCAAAAAATTGCAATATCTCAACCAATAAAAATTATTACATAAACGTGAGGAGACCAATCGAAGGCTGAGATGCAGGGGTATCTGTGAGAATATTCTCAGATTTTATCGATTTTTATTTGGTTCATAAAATTTGGAGCAAGTGAAAAGTGCCAAATATTGGACCAGTTTTGTTAGTCACTGTAGGTTAAGAACTGGATGTGGGACAGGGTGGCATAAGGTATGAAAAAGGGATAAGGTATGGAAAGCATGTAGAGGCATTGTCCACAATGATTAAGAATAGAATAATGGACTTTTAAACAAGAATAGAATAATAGAGTATAACCTAAAATAAAACAATAAAGGCATAGGCAAAAATAGAACAATAAATGTATCCCGAGGGAAAGAAGATCAAAGAATAAAAGAATAAATAAAGGTAAAAAGGATGGAATAAAGGGAAGTGGGCCAAGTAATGAACCAAATGTACCAAACTGAGACTACATACTAGTGAGGAAATTGACTTGTCACTTATGTGTGGGATTAAATGTTAAAGACTGTTCAGCTGGTATGACTGAGTAAACCAAGGCTCAGTGTTGTTTACTTGACAGTTTCCCTTTATTTTGGCATGACTCAGACCTCTTTCCCATTTTACTAGTCTTTTGTTATTGTTACTCATCATCCTTCCCTATTTTTTTTCTTATTTCTCTACCATATCCCCTAACCCTATTTATACAGCCTTGATACTGTACCATTTCTCTAGAATTTTTCCATAGTTTTTGAAAGGGCAACCTAAGCAGATTCTCTATGTTATAGTTATGCAGCAGCCAGCCTACTAAGCACTCTCATGGCCTACAGCCCCTCACATCTCAGTCATCCTCCACTTCTCCCTCCACTTCTCTCTTACCCAGTCACCATGTCTGCCATGTACACAGTATCCATGTCATGCATGTATCAAGTCATATGGGGATTACACTAGAGTCACATGTGCGTCATTATTGACACATCAATTTAGTATCTCATCTCCAATGAGAGGGGGGATCAGAACAAAGGATATGCCTCAATTAAAACCAGCTTTGGTTGTGAAAAAAAGTCAAGGCAGATATATCCTTTGAATTAATTTTTTTCACAGCAGGAGTAGAAAAGGAAGCTGACAGAGTAATAAGTGAGCTAGTGCTAGAGTGTGGATATAATAAGAAAACAGTTGAAGTCAAGATTCCAGTAGATTATCTTAAATGTTTTTACTCAGTGACTCAAAAAATTACAGCAAAAAAAAACCTATACCTTTTCAATCAGGCAGAACAATACTGGCATTACTGTGAGCTACCCATACATCCATACTCTTGGTGAATATATTAGATAGATTAGTAATTTAGACTTTAGGATAAGCAAATAGATAGGAGGAGAGAATAGAGGTCTATGTGTTTTGTTATGGTCCATGCCCCAGATTGATCTAACTTGTAACCATGCTACTGTCCTGCCCATCTCCAATGATTTTCTGGCCCCATCATTAAGAGACTGATCTTCTGCCTGTCCCCTGTTAAGTCCATGTGTCAGGCGCTTAGCTAAATACTTCCAGAGGGGTTTCCGGAGGCTTCTGAAGGGGTTTCTGGGAGGGGGGTTGAGACTCCGGTGGCGAAAGAGTTAGGGATTGCGGATTCATGGATGGAGATGGAAAGATGGAAAGACGGGAAGCACCAGAGACTTAGGGTTGGTCGTGGTATTAGGTTGTTATGATTAGTCATTCAAGTGTTCAAGGTCGAAGGGACTTGGCTTTGACTTATGTGTTGTGCCCTCCTCAATTGTCTGTCCCTAATTTCAGAAAGTCGGAAAGTTTACCGGAACTGAATTGGAAACTATGATGCAGATTAAGTCAATATTCATACTGGCAAATAGTCCAGTTGACTGGGGGTTTATGTTAAATCTGCATGTCGGTGCTTAGCTAGAGGCTTCTGGGAGGGTTTCCGGAGGGTTCCGAATGATTTCCGAAGTGGGGGTTCGTACTCCGGGGACGGAGGGACTAAGGGTCGCAGACTCGGGATCGGAATCAGAATGGAGATGGAAAGTTGGGAGCGCCGGGGGTCTTGGGACTGTTCATGGTATAGGGTGGTACTGTCAAGCGCCGGATACTGACGGACTTTGGTACTGCCGAGAGGTGTTGGCGAAAGGGTCGGGCAGACTATGGCCAAGTCCTGCAGGCCAAGAGTAGTGGCGTTGGCTTCAACGTACT
>QLPI01011251.1:0-10493 GCA_003314275.1 Chroogomphus rutilus
TTAACCGATATCTCGGCGTCACCGAATCTTGACATCAAGCCAAGAAAAGGGGAAACATATAACAGGAACAATAAGGAAGTCTACCAATAAACATCTGACAACCTTGTCCACTACTCCTGAGGGGCTGTAGGATGAGTAAGTAGACTGAGTCATCTCAGAGTATTTCCAGGTCACAGGCAACATATCTTCTGCAATTTCTCCAGTATCCAATCCAAAGATAGGGGTCTGGGAGGAGGAGGACTAATGGGTATATGGTCATGTACTCTCATCTTGTGCATCTTGTGTAAGAGTGAGTCAAATGGAGTAGGCTGGGTAATCAGGATGGGATGGTGCCCTGAACTCTGACTCATATTCCACTCTGCTCCTATCATGATATGCTGGTCTAGATGTCATTCTAAGAAATATGTATGGTTCTCGACTTTCTGGGAAATAGACTGCATGACCTATTACATTTGACTGAGTGTAGATTGGATGGGATCTTCTTCTTACTGAGAAATGTGCTGGAGGAGGTACGCAAAGATAATGATGTGTTAATAGTTCTGCCTGGATGTGTGTGTCCTGGGTGTTGTAGTGTTGCATGGTGTCAAGCTTCGGTAATGCCGAAGATGTGGATGGGGAGCAGCCAAGTCCTGCAGGCCAAAAGTAGTGGCTTTGGCTTCAATGTACTCATGCGTTGTGCCCTACTTTCCATGCGTGCCACTAATTTAGAACAGAGAAGATACTCGGAGAGTGCCAAAGGTGCCGGCCCAAGTAGAGGACTTTACAGAGGAGAAGGAAGGTAAGGGGCCTAAGCCTAGTCAATACCCAGAATGAGGAAGTATGTACATGCATGTCCTACTTATATAGGTTAAGAAGCGACATGTGGAATAAGGAATGTGGGCAATAAGGTATGCAGAGCACATGGGGGTATTGTCCACAACGAGTAAAATTAGAATGAAGGAATGTAAATGGGGATGGAATAATGGAAATAGAATAATAGGAATGTGGCCAAGTATGGGACAATAGGGAGTGCCTGAGTATAAAACAATAGGGTTGTGGCCAAGGATAGAACAAGGACAGGATGTCCCGAGGTGAGGTGGGTCAAGGAATAAGGAGTGGGTGTGGTAGGATTAATGAATGGTGAATGGTGTAGAGTGGATGAGGGATAGGGACAAAGAATGTGGATGGTGGAAGTGCCGAGTCAAGACCAGCATACCAAGTGACTTGCATGCGGCGTGGGCACTTGTATGTGGATGTAGTCTGGCTGTCCAGTCGGCACTGCCGAATTATCAGACACTCGGTTCATGTACTTGACACATGGGAATGAGCTCTGAAGAAGACATGATGACAAATTGGGAGTCTGAAAATTGGGGTGCTGAATAGAATGGTTGGCTGTATGATGTGGAAACAGTGAAGGTGATATGGGTTAAGCACTGTTGGAGTCAAATTTGTAATATGGTTGAGATTGGCAGCTTTACTGTCACTGGTCAAAAGACAAGGAGGAGGGAAAATACAAGGGGCGAATAGAAAACAAAAGAACAAGGGGAGCAAGGTATGTAAGAAACCTTGAGGTGCCCACCGTGGAAGCAGAATTGTAGGGTTGCAGGATAGCAGAACCTCAGGATCATAGAACCATAGGTTGTGGGATGGAATCACAGATGGGTGGGTGGGGGATCATCTTCTCCATAATTGTGACTGGAAAATCATCATAAATGGTAGGAGCAGTTGCATGACATAGTTAGGTTGAATCAGGGCACATGGACCATAATATACAGCCCCTAGAGCATGTAGAGGGGGAGTCAGCATGGGCTGTACCAAAGGTATGGCTAGGGAATGGCATGGGTCACCCACAGGTCAAATGTAGGTGACCTGCACCCAACCCATGGGAAACCCAAACCTGTCAACCCATGGGAAACCCAAACCCATCAACCCATGGGAAACCCAAACTCATCAACCCATGGGAAACCCAAACCCATCAACCCATGGGTTTGTTCCCATAGGTTGATGGATGTTGGGTGCCTGCTGTACCTGCACACATGCATGTCATACACATTGTTAAATCTGCATGTCAGGTGCTTAGCTAGATACTTCCGGAAAGGGTTCTGGGGGCTCAGAATGGTTTCCGAGAGGGGGTTTGTACTCCGGAGATGGAGGGACTAGAGGTCGCGGGTTCACGGATGGAAACGAAAGGGCGGAAAGATGGGAAGTGCTGGGGGCTTAGGACTGTTCGCAGTACTAGGTAGTTCGACTAGTCATTTGAGTTGTTCGAGGTCGCAGGGACTTGGCTTCAACTTATGTGTTATGCCCTCCTCGATCGTCTGTCCCTAATTTTGGAAAGTCAGAAAGTTTACCGGAACTGAATCAGAAACTATGACGCAGAATTAAGTTGATATTCATACTGGAGAATAGTCCAGTCGACTGGTGTCTTATATACATGTATCTAATCCTTGTACTAACTTTTGCCAAGTAAAGACAAGGGGAGGAGAGAGTACAAGGGGCTAATAGAGAACGAAGAACAAGGGAGTGAGGTATGTGATGATCCTGTGCATCGTTTATCGAAGAGTAGAACCTAGGTCTCAGAATCGCAGAGGTTCGGGATTGTGAAACTTTGGGTTGATACAATAGAATTTGTGGAAAGCAATTGTTCAGGCTTTAAACAGTCGGAAAGGTCCCGGAAACGGTGCAGGTGGTTGTGGGGATTAATGTGGGTTTATTAGGGGCATGGGCCATAACACACGTGCAGTGTGTGCACATGTGGTGCATGTGCATGTGTGGCATGTGTATCTTGTACTTGCACACATGACACCTTGGGTTGGGCCAGGTTGTTGGTGCTCTCAGCTTGACCCACACCCACACCTAAGGACACCCAACCTGCTGACCCATGTGGGTTGGCCCAACCTGTGCCATTCCCTAGGTATGGCCTGCACCTGTTGACCAATGTAGGGAGGCTGTCTGTCAGCCTTGGCACTCTTACAGGAGCATACCAACCTGAGTTCTTCCTCTGCCAGGTTGACTTCCTGATCACTTTCACCCTAAGTTGGTACTTGATGTTGTTGTCAACCACCTCCTCTATGTGTTGTGACGAAATATTATTGAGTGGCATTGTATACATTTCCTACACTAAAGTTGCAATATCTCCCCCAATCACTCCCAGATCAATGTGCAACTCTGCACCGAAGTTCTATACACCATGAAGAAACTGTACGAATATTTACAGGAATTTAGGGAAATATTTTGTGTAATTCTATGTACCCGGCCTCATACCTAGCTAACCCCATGATCCGGAAGAGCAGTTATTGAATGAGATACAGAAGGGGAAGCAGGGAAACGAATAGGAGGACATACAGGGGATATAGGGGAATGCACTCACATGCAGAGGAACGAGATATGGTGAATCCGGGGCGCATATATGCTGCCACCGAGGACAGCTGACAGAAAGACAGGAGGGGAGGACATGGGACATGGCTCAGGAAGGAAATATTTGTTGCGCACAAGAAGGGAACAAAGGGAGAAGCACTTATATTCAATTGGCACCACTGACAGGTGTCATATCTCTATAAAGATCTCATCGGGGCAGCCCACAATGGGCCGGCCCTGCATATGCTCCACAGTTTTCACTAACTACAGATCATAGTTACATCATGGGATACATGTGTATAAAACAAAGTGTAGTTACAAGTAGTTAATAACGGATACAAGAAATATTTTCCCCATCACACTAGCCTTTAGGCTATACTCGAATATCTTTGCCTCGCACTGAACCGGAAGGTTAAGCGCCGAGCGTACTTTCCTATTTAGGAGTAGAACCACAGTTACTCGTCGTACAACAATTCCAGGATACAGTTGGGTTCTCCATATTATATATTATTATACTACACCACTACCCATTACATTTCACTTGTGGGAGAACTACAATTCGTTCAACCGGCGTTTTGGCACCCAGACCGGTTCCCCGGAATGGCGCCTAGGTGGAAATGAAACCCGGGACTTAGCCTAGGGTAGAATACCAATAGCACAATATATTCCCTATCGATAAATACAATAAAAATCATAGTAAAATCCAGGGACTCATTATCCTATTTGTAGTGTCGACTCTCCGATATTCTAGCGTGGGAAACCCCAGAAAAACCTAGTTTACCACTCCAAACAACACTATGCACAAAGGCTAAAAGGGGGAGCTGAGATGTTGTAGTTCAATGGGCAGTGGCAGACTATAACTGAAATCAAAGGGCAGGGTGCTGGAGATGCCACATGCTCTTCACTATAAAACTATAGGTGTGAGCTGACTGTTTTCAGCATAGGTCACTACTCTAGTAAAGAGAGGCATACAATAACAAGTGTTTATGGAAAAGAGGTATGTTCAGAAGATACTATAATAGTACTGAAGTGCCAACATTGTGTGAACTCGGCACTAATGCAATAGTGCCTTGAATACAATGCTGGCATGGTTTGGCTTGGTCCAATGAGCTGAGAAGATGTGGCAGGCTTCAATGTACCCATGCATTATGCCCTCCCTCTATGAAGCCACTGGATTTTGGGAGGTGTTCAGGAGGATGCTGAGAGTGTTGGCCCAAATGTGGATGAAGGACAGAGAGGCTAAGAAGATATACAGGTCTAATTGTGATCTTCTGAACAAAGAAATACATACATCAACTATGTGTTAGGACTCGGTAAAGCTGAGGAGTTGGTCAAGTCCTGCAGACTGTTTCGGGGTGGCTAGGCTTCAACGTGCTCGTGTGTTGCACCCTGCTGTTCTGTGCATGCCACTGATTTAGACAGGAGAGAGGCTCGCGAAGGTGCCGAGGATGTCGGCTTGAGTGAAGGACTTTAGACAGAGAAGGGGCAGACGAGAGGGTGTGAACCAAGTTGATATTCTGAGTGAGGAACTATCTACATACATCCCGCTACTTATATAGGTTAAGAAGCAAGATGTGGAACAGGGTGGCATAAGGAATGGAGAACAATAAGGTATGAAAAACCATGTGGAGGCATTGTCCACAGTGATCAAGAATAGAATAAGGAATGTAGGTGAGATTAGAATAATGGAATATGGCTGAGAATAAAAATGAAGGGGTGGGTGAGAATAGAACAATAGAGGATGACCGAAGATAAAACAATAGGGCTGTGACCAAGATAATGAGTTGTCATCTCATGTTCAGGGGAGAATGGATGAGGGGATGGGAGGATAGTGAGGGGTGGAAGGGACAGGATGGGAGAAGTAATCTAAACAATGTACCAGGTGTACCGAGCCGAGACCGCATGATAGTGAGGATAGTATGGGTAAAGGTCGGTTGGTTGGTCGGTATTACCGAGCGAACCGGAGCTCAGTATCTGTCAAGCTTCAGGAACTGACGGACTTCGGGACTGCCAAAGGGTTGGGTGGACAATGGCCAAGTCCTGCAGGCCAAGAGTAGTGGCATTGGCTTCAACGTACTCGTGCGTTGCACCTTACTTGCCATGCGTGCCACCGATTTGCAACAGACAGATACTCGGGAGGATGGTGCTGATGCTGGCCCGAGTCGAGGACATAACAGAGGGGAAGAAGGTAGAAGGGCCTAAGCCTAGTCGATATACAGAATGAGGAAATATGTACATGCATGTCTTACTTATATAAGTTCAAGAGGCAACATGTGGAATAAGGAATGTGAGACAACAAGGTATGCAGAGCATGTGGGTATTGTCCACAATGAATAAAATTAGAATGAAGGAATGGAAACAGGTATAGAACAATAAAGGATAGAATAATAGTCGTGTGGCCAAGGGTAGGACAATAGGAGCAACCGACTATAAAACAATGGAGCTATGGCTGAGGATTATACAAGGACAGGAAGTCCTGAGGTGAGGTGGGCCAAGGATTATGGAGCGGATGGTGCAGGATTAATGGATGGTGACTGGAGTAGAGCATGAGGGATAATTGGCAAGGAGTGTAGGTGGTGGATGTGCTGGGCCAAGACCAGTGTACCAAGTGACGTGCATGCGGCATGGATACTTGTACGTGGACATAGGATGGTTGCTCGGTTGGCACTGCCAAATTACCGGGTCTCGGTACATGTACTTGACAGTATTGTGGTCTTGACATGAGGGGTGAAAGGGATAGGATGGGAGAAGTAGTCTAGATGATGTACCGGGTGTACCGAGCCAAGACCGCATGATAGTGAGGATAGTATGGGTAAAGGTTGGTCGGTTGGTCGGTATTACCAAGTGAACCAGAGCTTGGTATCGTGATCTTGACACTATGCTACTTTTATAGTCAAATACATGGGGATAAATGACCTTGACATACAATAGGGTAATACAAGAAATGTATGCAGAATAAAATATCATAAAAATGAAATATAGAAAATGGTCACATATGACCAAAAATATGCAAACATACTGAAGCAAAGCAAAGTGAGGCATAAAAGAATAAGTGAAGTAGAAATAATGAAAGATGAAGTGAACTCAATGTGAATAGTGAATATACTAAACTGAGACCAATGCACTATGTGACTTGTGAATGACTTGATTACTTGTATGCAGAATTAAATATTAAGCATTCAGTTGGTATGACTGAGTGAACCAAGGCTTGGTAAAATATACTTGACAATCTAGAAATATATGTAGGACTTCTAATTCTAGGCTTGATAGGGAGTACAGAGATGGATGTTGCATTTTGGCAACATCTTCCAAGCTGAGATCATAGGGCGGTGTAGTCCTAGTATCTTAGCTTTTGCTTCACTGAAGACATCTGTGAAGTCATGATACTCCTTTAGGACATTGTCTAGGTTGACCATGATAAATGGAACAGAGAAGACCTTAGCCAAATGAGCTAAAATGGCTGAGAGGTTGAGCCAAAAAACTTGCAAATCTTCTAAGGTAGCGGACAAACGGTTTCCGCTAAGGTCACGTGACTCAAGTGTCACACTTGCCATTTTGCACAAGGATCTGGCAGCATCGACAAAAAAATTATTCTGAGACCACAGATCAATGGCATGGAACTATATGTACATATTGTTGGTTTTAATTTTTGAAAAAAATCACTATTGCAAGTGTAGTATATCCAAACTTTCAAACATCTTCTCAAAATTCATAACCACATTTTTTAAGCAGTCTGACACTGTCAAAAAAATTTCGGTCACAAAATTTTTGCGCTGATGTAATCACCTATATAAGGAAATATTCCATATATAGAAAGACATTCCCACAGGTAAGGATATTATCATTGCAGCCGGCCATTTCTGCTAAGGTCACGTGACTCAACTGTCACATCCACCATTTTGCACAAGGATCTGGCATCATGCCAGATACTATTTTAGCTAAGTCAGACAAGCCTGATGTTATATATAATGTATCTCATTTATTATTTCCAAAAAAAATTGCCATCCTCTGTAGCAGAATACAATTTTTTTTTTCAATGACAAAAATTTTTGCGCTTGTGACCATGACGGTCACATCACGTGACCTTAGCGGAAACCGTTTGTCTGCTACCTTAACTTGCAGGCATGTGAAAATGATTGTGCATTGACTAGGGCTATATATGGTAGGGCTTTTAGCTTTGGGATGGATCCAGATTCAGGCAATAGGGCAGTGACAAATATTGACTAGGGAATGGCCTTTGGAACACTACTAGACTCTATAGAGGTGGTTTGGAACATAATACTGCCCCCAAGGATTGTATCAGGTAAGCCAGTTGTGTCTGAGTACTACCAAAAACTGACATAAAATTCTACAGATTGCAAGTGCCCTGAAGGGAAATGAATTGGAAATTCTACAGATTTGATAATGACTGAGTTTGTAGTACTATCAAATAATTTGAGAGAAATCAGAAGGGATATTATGATCACAAACATAATCAGATTCAATAAAACTATGAGTAGAACCCAAATCAATAAACATTTAAATGGGGAGAAGACAAATGAATTATTAAAAAGTTTAGATTAAAAAGAGCAGAAGCATTGAGCTTAACCTCACTACTAGCACTATCCAAGTTAACATAACATGCTTAGAGGCCAATGAGTTGCTGACTAATTTCTTGACTCAGTCACCTTAGCCAAATTCTTGGCTTTAGTGTCCAAGGTTTTAGTCACCTTGAATGTCATAGTAGTCATGGTGGTTGCTTGGGCCCTAGTGGATTTGGGGCAATTGGCACCTTTGTGAGTATCAGTACTATAGAGAAGGCACAAGTTGTTGGCAATATGCCTTTGTCATTCCTTCTGGAGAAGGTTCCCATCCTTGCTGAGCTTGTTAGCATATTTGATTGGGTTAGGTTGAGGCATTTCATTGTCTTTGCCTTTTCCCTTGGAGTGATTTGTATTATTGTTGTTATTGGTACTTTGTTGATGCTTGTCCAAATTGGACTTGTTGGGTTTGTGCATTTTCAACTCTGTATTTAACTCACTACTACCATCCTGAGCTTCCTCTGCCTTCCTTTCCCAATACCTCATGTCAATTTTCTGAGTGAGATTTCAAAGCTCATTGAGAGACCATGGTTTGTCAAAGTGGATAAAGCTGTCCTTGATTTTTTTTAGTAGGGCCATATAGGCCTTCCAAAGAAGAGCATTGTCATTCTAGTTAACTAGAGCTGAGAGTCTATAAAATTCAATGAAAAATCAAGTAGCCCTGTGGTTATCATACATATTAATAAGAAGGAACAAATACCTAAGATGACTACAGAAGAAGCTGAGAGGTTGCCAAACAAACATAGGCTACTTATACTATAGAGCCCTTTGTATTTGCTAATAAGAAAAGGCACAAAGTGTTAGAACCAGGGGAAATTTGAGTCTTTTGTACATATATTTCACCATTATAACTGCCATATCTCTCCCAATCCTTCTCCAAATGGGATGAGACTTTCCACCACAGTTCTATATATGATACAACACCTTCACATATATTCTCATAATTTTATGAGTGTGTTTTGCATGGCACTACCTACATGGCCCCATACCTGGCCCCAAGGGCTGCCTCACATTATTTAGGCATGTTGGGAAGGAAACACATTTGCAGGTTCTTGTTCATTCAGTTTATCTTCTACTTAGTTCTATTTCTGTCTTTCCCCCCTGTGAAGTTTTTCTATATCATTTTACCTGTATATATGTGGGAAACTTTGTATTTTCACTCCATGAAGTTTTCAGATCACAAACCCTTTCTTACTTCCTATAAAAGCACAATGTATTTACAATAATAAAAACAACAAAAAGAAATTACTTTTACATCCCCAACCCCTCTAGCCTTAAAGCTACACTTAAATATCTGCGCTGACATTAAGGTTAGGTGCTGAGATATTGCACTTGCCTGTTTAGGACTCAAACATTGTATTTTCATCCTACCATAAATCTGAGGTCACAGATATGTTTACAGTATAATAATCTATAATTCTAAACACTCCTATAATGTTTCTATGTGGAGGAAAGAGTACAAAAAAATAAACTGGGCTTTGGGACCCAGGCCGGTTTGCTAGAATGGCACCTAAGTGGAGGCAAAACCAAGGACTCAGCCCCCAGTAGTTTAGCCATAGAGAAACATTTTCCCAATCAATAAATACAACTAAAATCATAGAAAAATCCACAGTATTATTGCCCTGTTTGTCCAACCACCTCCTCAATATCATCGTGCAGAAAACCCCAACAAGGACCTAGTCTACCCCATACTCCAACTCAAAGGCACTAGGTGATTGATCAAGTATTACTGGTTTTACGACAATGTAAATTTAGCCATGTTCAGCAGCAAGCGACTTCCCATGATGCACGGTATTGCATATTCCCAACTATGTAAATTGTTATCAAAAGAAAATCTCTAAAATCAATGAAAATGACTCACCCAGTGGATACTTGTACAAGCCAGGTGGAACGGAAAAAAATGGTAACCGACAGTAAAACGAGAAAGATACTATGAAGGAGATGCTTTGTCATCGCAATACAGAAGATAGTAACGAAGTACTGACCTGAAGAAATATAACAAACTGCTAATGTTAGAAGTGCCAAATGTTATGCTTAATAAACAAATCGACCTACCTGTCACGAATGAGGAGCATGAGTAATGGTGACCTATAGTCATGTATATATGTTGTGCATGTTTTGTAAAGCATGCAGACACAGAAGAGGGACTCGGTTACAATTGGAGGAATCGACACAATGTAAAATCGACTTGGTATGGTAGATGCATAGCAGCCGGTGAGAGTGTATATGGGAGGAGCAGCCATCGCTACTCAGGTGATGAGAATAAAATGGATGAGATGTGAAAATTATATGGTCTCACCTACGGGTAAGTAGAATACAGCTATCAAGATGGAGGAGGTAACTGCTAAGAAAACGAGACAAGCCATACAAGAAGCAAGTATTTTCTTGCGATAGTACACAGCATAGATCTGAAAATCAAATTATCCACCAGCATTTTAATGAAGGAAATTAAGAACATACACGGGCAATCTGTACGACTATCAACAAGATGGTAAGGCCCATTTGTACCGTTTACAAAGCTTGTGTGTTCACCTTGTACAGCGACCACCATGAGGATCTGGCTGTTCTGTGTTAATC
>QLPI01011253.1:0-10481 GCA_003314275.1 Chroogomphus rutilus
ATTTGAATGTGTTGGGGTGGAATGTTGGGGTGTCACGGCCTAGGCGGATGGTGTTGCCACACATCCTGGGGGGGTCTGAGCATTGTCTGTTCATGTTGTTCTCTACTCTACTTCGATTGCGTAGATTTGTGATCAAAACTGCATTGTAACATCATAGCACACATAGAAATGATATTTTGGGAAATATATATAATATATCTAACTACAGGAATTTGTACAGAGTAGGTCACAGCGGGACATGAAAAGATTTATTTTTTTATAGAGTCACTTTTGCATATAGGGTTCTATCACAAGAAGATTTCAAGCAAACATTAATTTTCCCACAATTTTGTGAGACAAGATACCCGTGTGCAAAAATACCCGCTTGATGAAAATTTATCACGTATTGCCCAAGCTAGAAAATCTTTCTCTGTGGGCAGCGCCGCCTGATGTAACCCACGACCATCATCCCACCGATGTGACGGGGCTGTACACGTGTGAGATGCAATGGCCACTTGCGGCTTATCACTGCATTGAGCCATCTGGAGCATGCCATGTGTTTGACATGTATGTTCACGGCCTTTTAGAAGAAAGAGAATGCCTGGGAATGAAAGTGCTGGACAAGCGTGAAACCTGGCAGTTGGTGAGTTTGGAGGTCCCGATTGCAGATGGTTCCTTTGTTTGTTTGTTTTTGGCATACGGCCTTCTCCCCCCTCCCCCCTTTTTTTATTATTGTTTCTGTAATGGCACTACAACAAGAAGAGGTTATTAATATACTAGCTAAAACAAAGCAACTACGGAAGTGGTAGCGCTGTGGCGTTTCACACACCTCCCACTAATGGTATCCCCCGTCTTTGTGGTTGTTGTTATTGGTGATGCGGTTCCCTTCGGTCCATTGAACACAAGATTATATGAAGCACGCCCCCCTCCGAGCCTGATACATGCTGCAGGCACATTTCATTAGGGCTCCTTTCAATTGAGACCGTGGGTAAAAAACAAGGAGGAGAAATTTCAATTCAGATTCGGCGTTCAATCGACTAGATCTTCAAGAGCGTCATAAAATTAATTCTCCAATCGGAATCCTTTCTTTTCATGGGCCGGTCTCCATGCCACGTGGCCACGTGGTTCCGTCCTTGATAGGGTTTTTTTTGTACACTTCCCAACAACCACAAGACAACAAAAAAATAAATAAATAGAAATAAAAATAAACATCAAAGATTAAGATCAAACATCTGGCGTAGTACAACAGCTCTATGTTCCGCCGGAACGACTGTGCAAGTATATGATATTGGCTCAAAAAGAAAAAAGCACACGCGCGCGGTGGGGGCCGCCAATCTTGCCTGTTCAAGTGACCGATTGCATCGACTTATCCCTAGATCTAGATCGTTCCCCGATCCGCTGGAGCACATAAAAGGTTGTTGGTTTGTTTCATATCGGCCCATCAATTACACTCGACCGAGGGTTGTCATGTCACCGGGGTTATAATAGAGCGAGGGTGGATTGGGATTTGTTTGATGGATCTTAAACTTTGTCACCCTCAAATTCCGGGAATATTAACTTTCGGATCTATATTGCGATGCTGAACCGTACGCGGGGATGTAAGGATACCAAGCAGTTACCAATATGGGTAAGAGATGAAATGACTCCCGTGCGGTGAATAAACCGGTGGGGAGCGGCGTGACAAGGGTGAGCTGAATCATAGGGCGGAAAACCAGACCTTCTTAACTTGATATCTACAAAGAATCCGTGACACTAACTTGGCGTCCTTCTGTCCTGTGGTAAGTGTAAACAAATACAAACCGCCGGACGTTCAGCGAGAACAATGGTTCCAAATCGATCAATATCCCCCCCCCCTGTTTAGTCGCCGTAATGTGCAGCTATTATTATCGCTCCGCCGACTTCACATGCCCGCAGAGTTAACTTAATTGTATATAAATAAGCCAGATCACGCGGTCCACCATTGTTTTATGGCAGTTCCCGATAAACATCTTATATATTTTAGTACTGGCCGTACGGTCCCCCCCCCCGGTCCCAAAGGAAGGGAGGGGAGAGAGGGGAGAGGGGAAGATTAGATAGATCTTTAGGAAATATCATCTTACTACCCGTATTGTCTGGGCTACACTGACCGTATACAGAATGGGGTCACGCGTGGCGCCACCGTTGTCGAGGGGTAGCCAGGGAAACGGGGATTACCAGAGGAATACTGCAGGGCGGGAACCCACTCCACGTCCTGGGGTGGGTGGCTAGAGATCTAGGCCTTACGTCGTTACTGATCACTGAACACGAGTCGGACATGTACATATTTTTTAATAAGACGATGACGATAATACCATGGAGACTCGCTCAAGTGTTTCAGGAGACGGAGACATCAACTCTTGAGATCACGAGCTCCAGCAACAAAAACCGATCCCTATAGGAGATTCGCACCGCTTTGCCGATAGTATCTGGTCTCCATGAAGCCTTGGAAGATCAAACGGTAGACCGTATGTCTGAAACTTGGCGACTCAACCTAGTTCACCGCTCAGTCATCGATAAAGCGTGCCTGATCAACGACGGCACGTCCCAAACAAGATAAAATCGACCCAAGCCTTTTTTCCGGAGCAGAGAAAATCCGGATGATCGACTCGGAGGTCAGATCTACAAACATCAGAATAAGCTTGCATCAGGGTCATCGCTAAATGTCCGGGAATCATGATGGTACACTTGACCAATACGGGTAATCACTCTACAGCGACGGGGAGGGGGGGGGCTCCACGCTGGGCATAATAGTGTACGGCGTACCAGAGGGGGCTCCACGGGAGGATAAGCCCAACGGCGGTGAAGAAGGCCGCAATCAAAGATTTCATATTGAGGGGAAGGGGGACGGGGGGAGAACAAATATCATTTACAGTCTCGGGGTACCACGCGGAACCACGGATAAACAACCCAATAGGAATTCCCCAAATGCTGGGGGGACGATACTATCGTCATCATATTCGTATGCAAGGAGTCACCTCACATGGCGAGAGATACTTGTCACACGGTCTGGGCGACGATATGAGTGGCTACGTGTCTTCGTTTCACGGTACCTACAGCTTCAGCTTGACAATTTTGTCTGTTTCAAATATCTCGCGATGGTGATTGTTACCCGTCGTGTAACTCGTAGGAGAAGACGTCAGGGTTCCACTGTCAGGCAGCGGCACCTCCAAAACTTCTGCCGTTGCGATATAAGCAGCAAGTAGTAATGTCATCAGTCGTCTCTTTCTGGGCAAAATCGACCGTGCTTGAGAGGAAAACATCAATGAAAGTCACCTGGTGCGTCATGGCCTAGGCAACGGAATGGCTGGTTGATGAATCTTCATATCTTCCGTGTCTCGATGTCTCATCTTGACGCGCTTTCAAATGTTTCAAGATCTCGCGGTGGGTGATCGCCACTGTGGAAGCTCTTCAACGTTCCGTTGGAGCATCGGGATGGCATGTTCGGAAAGTTCCAGGGATGGCGAAGCAACAGAGACAATGGAACAAAGCGCTATGAGGCGTAGCAAAGTGATAGCATCAATTGTATTTGAGGAAAATTATTCTTCCGAGAGCAAGAGCTGGAGAAAGGCTTGGGAGGTGATCGGCATCGACGCGTTTCGGCTGCGCTAAAGGCGACAAAATTGTTTGATGCACTGCATGGCCCTCCTGGTCGTGCGCCCCGGATAAAAGTCTCTAGCTGTTTGAGCATTTCAAAGATCTGGCAGTGAAGCTGGTGATCGCCGGGAAACTTTATTGGGCAAGAGATGGAACTTCCAGAAGGAAAAACAAACATCTGCATCAACGTCTTCTCCTGCTTCTCTTCCTCCCCTTCTTCTAGGTTCTTCTCCTTCTAGGAGTACCACCACAGCTCAGCATCAATTGCGAGGCACTGCGGAAACAGAACACTGATAGATAGCTAGCCACCAGTAGTATACTAGTAATAACATCAGTCCGATGCGCGGTCGGAGGACTCATCTGGGAATGGGAACGAGATTTGAGAAATGGGAGCAACCAGTGTTACATGGACAAGTCCGGCGGGCGGCGCTGACTAAGCAGTACCTGTCACAGACAACTCGACACGCCCGATGCCCACTACGAAAATCGTGCACCCTGTCGGCTGTCTCGCACACAGACGACCCCTTCCCCTTGGGTGCCATACCTCTACGAGAGCCCGGCACGGTATTTGGCGATCAGGGATGTATTGCGAGTTTCAGGTGATGCCGACGAAAAAAGTTCAGCCAGATGGGCAGGAGCAATGCGAATGCGGAGGGCGGCAACTTCTTTAGGTTTGTGGACGGAATAGCCTGCCCAGCTCCGAGTGGAGATACATTCTTTCGGTGAATACTTGGACAAACTTTATCGAGTAATCGCACTCGGCACCCCTCCCCCATCCCTCAAACCTTGCTTTTCCCCGTGGACCTCCCGCTGATACAAAACCATTACGACCCCACAGCTGCATACGCCCCGATTACGTAGACTATTCGCGGAGCGCATACAATAATTGGGTCCAGGACGGGGGTGACAAGGTCTCTGCATTTTTCCAATATCCGGGGTTCTAGAAAAAGTGCTGATGGAGTGTGTTTATGTACAAATTGCAATCATATAGATGCATCGCTCCATCGCGTCGATGGGAGTATGAACTCTGGCTCCGAAGGGTGCGTCGCTCAGATGCATTCTTGCATCCGAGGCGACGCGTCGCCTGGAGAAGAGGGACTGGACGGGCTGCCCGCGATGGCTAGCGCCGGGGGAGGCCATCCAATCGACAAGCCAATGGTGCCCGTTGGCACGCCGTGCCCTTAGCATTACCTTCCGAATCTGGCGGGTAGAGGTGAAAATATTGCAAGTTCCTCGCATCCCCGAGAGCATGCAACAGATTAAAGTTGTATATCATGTTGACGTTTATTATCGCGTCTGGCACGGTCGCCATGTTGGAGCTCTGATGAATAGTTTGCGTGCAGTCCTGTGGCCGCCCCGCGCGGGCCGCGTTGTTGCCAGGACTGTGCTGGTGGGTGTCGCCGATTTGCATACATTGGGAAAAAGGATCATGAGTTGATGATTATTTTATATTTTATTCAAGATTCGACCTCAGTACCTCGATCACGGGAGGGGAGTGGCCAATGTGGAGGCCCTGGATGCTGATTGACACCAAATTGCGAACTCTTGTGCGTCTGCGGAAAATATTATACCCTCTTGCGGACGATGCTATCGCTCGGCGGCTGTGTGGCCAGTTGGCGTCGTGCTCACAGGCGCGCAGCGTCTCGCGGAGGCGGCACGGCTCGTGAGAGGCTGCGCGCTGCGAAGCGTGATGGGTCGTCCGAGATCTGATGGGGAAGCCGACACGGGAGCAGCGGCGGGTGGCGTAACTGGCGTGTTTGAGCTGACGTCCCTATGATTGACGCCGACGCTCACATCGGCTAAAATTAGACGTACGCGACGAGCGTGCTCGTGCGGGGTGTCGTGTCGCGGTTACCCGCGAGCGTCCCACGGGCGCACGGCATCGTGCATGACAGACGGGCGACCGCAGTGCGGTTGGAGCAGCATGGGTCGCTGCACGCGCAGCACGACCGTGGGCTCCAGGCGGTGTGGGGGTCCCCTGAGGACCTGGCAGAGCACACGGGGGTCGGAGAAGGCGCCGGACTTAGCGTGACCGTCCCGCGCACGGGGTGAGGCGGGGAACGCCGGGTTCCTGGGCCCCTGCGGGGCAGATCCGGGCGCAGAGCGAGTGTGCAGCACACGTGATTGGTTGGGGTGCCAACGGGATCGCTCAGCGTGTGCCCCAAGCCGGCGGGTGCGGTGGCCGGCGACGCGGGTGAGGGGGCTGGTGACAGGCGCGGGCGGGCAAGGGTGCGGGCGGTGCTGGAGCGGGGGGAGGGGAGCGGGGCGGCCACGTGGGTGCCTCGCCCGATCAGGGAGGGTGGGCAGAACGGGGTACGGTGCGGTTCTGACTAAAACGCGATATGTAGGGGACGATGTACCCGGATCCAGCGATGGGTGCCCTGTATGAGTTGCTATGCGAGCCTGGGATCACGAAGCAGATCTGCAAAAAGTTCAGCAGGTGCCCGTACCCGAGATTCGGCGACCAGCGGCGCACGATGATAACCGAGGAGTGGCCGCGCCCGGTGCTGGGCACCGCTCTTTTTCACTCGTTTCTTTTTTTTCTTTCTTCTGGGAATCCAGGCCAGCTCTTCTCCATATCTTTCCCAATCGGGCGGTCGCTCGTCTGAGTGACCTCATGATTCTCGTCCGCCTCAAATAGCGCGTCCGTCTCCTCCTCCTCCGTCGCCCTCCTGGATGCACTCCGGTATGGGCAAGGTGCCGTGTACACGCAGACGCGCCGCTGGTCATCCCTACGATGTCGCCCCCGAACGCGCCACCGACGCGGGCAGCGCCCCCGCCTCCTACCTCGACACCTCCATCCCGTTCAACTTGCCCCCGCGCCGCTCGATGAAGATGCTCAAAGACGGTTCCGACTTTGTGTGGCCGGACGCGGCCCACGCGCTCTTTGTCCGCGGTGAGTCGCGCCCCATTGTCTCCGCGCCTGCTGATCTGACTTGGTTTCCCCGCCACCCACCAGGCCTTCAAGCGTGGAAGTTCATTAACATCGGCAGCAAGCGCACACGTGCGCCGCGTGGGGAGGGAAAGACTGACTTCCTCACGCGTTATCTGCAGAGCCACGGTGTCGAGCGCACCAAGAAGCAGGTCGCGTCCCATCTGTAAGTACCTCTTCCACACCCCATCCCGTCCACTTCTCATCCCCCCGTTCCAGCCAAGTGCTCCGCACAGAGTGGCGCAACCTCGACAGTGAGTCTCTGCGTGTCACTGTCCTCCCTCTGCCCTTATGCTCACGTCTGCCCCAGATCCCGTCCTGCTTAGCCTTGTGGACGAGACCGCAGCGCACACCCGTTCGCTTTCCGAACCTTCCCTTCCGCCCCCCGCCACCTCCTCCTCTTCCTCGCCCTCCGCCACTTCCGTCTCCGTGTTTGACCCCTCCCCCGAGCCCACGGACGAGCGCGCGGTCTCCACCCCCGCTCTACCATCCCCGGTTCCTGCGGTCCCCCCTGCAACCTCCCTCTTCCACCCCGCTCACAACCTCTACTCCTCCCGCCCAGTCCCCTTCCCTGTCTCCCTCGCGGACCCGCCTTACGGGTCCCACCACCACCACCACCCGCACACGCCCGATCTCGCGTCGTGGCAGGCAGAGAACGCACTCTGGCCCCCGCACCAGGCCCAATCGCAGCACGCCCCACAGCAGCAGTACCCCGTCTCCGCCTTCGACCTTGCCGCCTTCCACGAGCGCTCCTCCCGCCCAACAGACCCACCCCAGCCCCTCCATGAGCCCACCTTCCCCGCCGACTTTTTCGACGCCCACACCCTCTCCTCTCTCTCCACCACCCTCGACGTCCACGCCCAGCCCGGTGCACTCCACATAGACACCGCCCCCTCCACGCACGACCTCGCGTCTCAGGTCGAGATGGCGCAGCTCTCCCCCTATGACTCGTATAACAGCCCCTCCTCGTACCCCCTCCTCCAGCAGTCCGCCTCACGCGACAGCTTTGGCACGGGGAGCATGACCTATGGGATCGAGCCCTTCCAGGCGCAGTTCACCTCGGGCGAGCAGCAGCAGCATGCCCAGCACACCCAGCCGCCGCACACTCACCAGCACACCCAGCAGCAGCACAATCAACAGCACCGCCAACAGCAGCAGCAGCAGCACAGCCACTCAAATTCACACCACCTGGGCATGGTCACGTCCTTCGATGGTGTCGTCGAGCCTGACTTCCTTGCTGGCGTCACGCAGGCCGTCCAACCACAGTGGGTGCGTCCCCCCGCCACATTTCCCCGCGCATCTCCCGAAAGCCCGTCGGAGCCCCAGCCGCTGGTGCAGCGGCGGCGGAGTCCCGAGTTGTGATAGATGTGTCCTTTATTTCTTTCTTTTTTTTCTTCTTTTTTTCACTCCCCCCGCCATCGTCTATTGTACAAGCCGCGGAATACACGCCGGCCGCATTTTAATATCAAACGACGACAAAACTCGACACAGACGTCCGGATCCACCCACACGTGCGCGCTCTGTACTATACGGTTTTTTTCCCCTCTCGCCTCAGGGGAAAAAAAAAAATACTGCCACAGCTGGCTGAGGGGGTGAAAACACACACAAACATGCCGTGCCACACACTTGGGGCTTTCGCCCGCCCGCTTCGAGTTCATCTCCTATTCCACGCCTCTTTCGCGGGATCGAGAAGAAAAAACGCGGAAAACAATTAAACGTCGTTTGCTTGCCTTTTTTTTTCCCTTTCATCTGGAGCGGGGGGGCCTCCTGGAGAGGGGGAGTTTGGCTTTGCGCATATTGTTTTTTTTCGCCTCCTATCCATTCATCTCAATTCCCAAAACATAGTTCACACACAAAGTTTCCCCCTTTCAAGGTCTTTTCAAGTCTTTTTTTTCCCCCTCTCGATGATTAATCAATTGATATAATGAATAAATGCATACCCCTCCCCCAAAGTCTTTACTGCTGTACTGTATGGATGTGAATAATAATCAATATGTCTTTGTAACCCATCCCAAAGAGTACTCAGTACTCTAATTAGGATTGAATGGCCGATACCCACTGTTCCGGAAAACTCTTGCAGATCCCACAGGTGGAGTTAGGAAGCTTTCGCGTATTGTGTTCCGCCGCCGACGGTACACACCACCTACCCCACCCATCGGTACACAAAAATTGCAATTACTGCCCGCTGGCAGAATAATAACCAGGGGGGAGCGAAAGGGGGGTTCTGATTGGTCCAGGTCAGGGTAAACAACGATTGGCGCGCGCGCCACTGAGACGGAAGGACACCCGGTGACAAAAGATCGTTGATGATAGGGCACCGCGCCCGCAGGAACCAACATTCTTTTAATCTCATTTGTTGGAGACAAGGAGGTAAGTAAACAAGCAAACAAACAACCCACCAATCAACCAACCAACAACAAACAAACACCACAAAAAAAAAGAAAAAAGGATAAAATACGACCAATAAAGCAAACTAATATTATGATCCAGGGACTCGCCTCGTCTCTCGTGCAGGTAAGCCCGCGACGCAGTTAAGCTGGGGCCTCCCCTCCCCCCGCGCGGAAAAATGAATTGCCTAGATACGCAGCCAGCCAGCTCGGAGGACGGAAGAAGTGTTGGGCTGGTGACCGGGTCGGATTCGAAGCAAAACCACATGGATTATATCAGTCATGGGCCACCATGGGCAGCTGGTAGGTGGGTACCATGGGGACCAGAAACGAAGAGCTGGCGCGCATAGAAGAGGGGTTCGAAGGGGTTTATTATTTTACAGTATCGTTACGCTCGTTTAGGAAGGTATAATCGATGGCTGTGTATCCACGTGTTTATGCTGGTAGCTAACTCTCTAGAAGTTCTTCCATGACTGCAGCATCGTGATTCCTCTTCAGGGCATCGGTAATTCGGCCTAGGCCGTCGCCTTCCAGAATGGAATCCAGATTGTTAATGGTCAGGTTGACACGATGGTCTGTGACACGGCCCTGGAAAGCACGCCAGTCAGTGAACAACAACAAATTTGAGAAGAAGAAAAAAAAAGACAGAAGTCGAAGAACAAGAACAATATTCTGCGGAAGAAGCAGGATGCATCGCACCTGTGCCCAATTGTACGTCCGCACCTTCTCGCTCCTGTCTGCGCCGCGTACGAGGGCACGACGCACGGACCGCCGTTCTCTCGTTTCCTGCTGCAACTTGCGGTCGAGCAGCCTGGCGGACAACACTTGGAACGCCTTGTCGCGGTTCTTTATTTTTTTGGGGAGAGGGGGGGAGAAACATATGGATTAATTTGTCAGGGGGAGGCATACGATGCTGCGGCAGGAATGGGGCCTACTCGGTGTTGGCTGCGTTCGTCTTGCATGGAAACTGTGATCCCAGTAGGCAAGTGCGTGAGTCGAACTGCAGACTCGGTTTTGTTCACGTGCTGTTGGTTGTACGTGCAGGATGCCAGTCAGGACATACTGCGACTCTCACGGGTTGGAGATAAGGGGACGGACATACCTGGCCACCAGCACCGCGGGCTCGCATGACTTCGACTTTTACGTCTTTGAGGTCGTAAAGTTGCTGCGAGGACGAACCTGGCGTTTCCTGTGACAGAGGAAGTACCTAATCTACCGTTCAGTATCAACAAGTCCACGAAATATCGCCCGTCCACAGTCCAAGATGGCAGAAAATGACCACCACTCACCACAACAGCTGCAGTGCTCGTATGCACCCTCCCGCTCCTCTCCGTCTCAGGCACCCTCTGCACTCTATGCACCCCACTCTCCCACCGGAGCTCATCATAAGCGCCCGAACCCCTCACCTCCACTACCGCGCTCTTAGTCCCCCGCCCGCTTTCATTCTCCTCCTTCGCTATCACCTCAACATCCCACCCGTTCGTCTCCGCGACACGGCCATACATGCGGAGGAGGTCAGACACGAACAGCGCGGCCTCGTCCCCGCCCACGCCGGCCTTGAGCTCGATCAG
>QLPI01011255.1:0-11545 GCA_003314275.1 Chroogomphus rutilus
CATGCTTGCATTCCTTGTTCAGCCGTGCCATTCTGAGGTGGAGAGTTGTGAACCATAAGCTCACATATAGTACCTTGACGGTCCTGGTGGTCAGTGAGTTTTGAAAGGAGTTTACCACCTCAATCACTCCTGCATACTTTGATGCAGTTACTGGTCTGGGTTTCAATATAGGCTTCATCTAGTGAGTATTAATGACATGTTTCACTTTTCTTTTTCTGAAAGTAAATTCTAGTTTCACAGGTTGCATCATTGATGCGTGCCACAACATAGGAGTTCCCACCAAGACTTTAGACTGATGCTGTCCCCCTGTTTTGGAACCTGAGAAGCTGTGACAAAACTTTGGTGTGAACCAAGGCAAGTCAAGTTCTCCGACAAGATGCAGGAGGATGTTAAGAATGCAAACGAGCGAGGTTCTTAGCACTTAAAGCTTGGCAAAGTTGAAATGTCGCAGAGGTTCAGGCAGGGGGCTTGGCTTCAGCTTATATGTATGCTGCACCTTCCAGTCTCGTTGTTCTCTAATTTTGAACAGAGGCTATTTAGAGTGGAGTGAGGTCTTAGAGACCTTTGATGAAAGCTCGGATGATGAAGCTCGGAGGTGAGCAAGGTTGCTGGTCATATTCTAAGTTAATTATCAGACTACTGAACTTCTATGTTACATGCATATTTATACTAATATGTATTTCAAATTCTAGTAGTACTTAGCAACTGAGAACAAGGGGAACACAAATGGGGAAAGGTTGTCTGGTCAAAAGAACAAGGAGGTGAAAGTACAAGGGGCTTGAGTGAGCTTTGAGATCAAGCTGCCATGGGATTGGGGTGGGATCTAGTATACTTCTGTTTTAGGAGTTGTCGAGTGGAGTTTGCTTGATCGGCGAAGTTTGAGAGATGGAGATTAAAGGGTGCTTATTGATGAGGGTCAGGAGAAGTTCTTGACTGGTAAATGTTACATACCATTGCAATGGTTGGTGAATACATGTAACAAATTGCTGTTTAAATAGTGCCCACAGACTAATGCCAGATAACCTGGCATAGTGGCCTTTTGGCCCAGTTGAAAGAACATATCACTGTGGGAATTTGTTGCCTTTCACAGTAAACGAGGGTATGATGTCTGGTCACAGGCTAGTCTTTTCCAATCGGAGACTGTGGACTGGGCAAGGGTTGCAGTTTGTATGGTTTCCTTGGGCACGAGGTTCTGCCCACATAACATGCAGCCCTTCTTTTAAAGGAAATACTTGTGTCTTTTGGGTGAACGGAAATGACTTCAGTCAGTATCCCCTCCTTATGGCTGAGTCCCATGAGGCTGTAGTAGTGAGTTTTCTAGGTTTGGAATCTGAGCTTATTTTTCAATGAAGTTGTATAAAAGAAGGGGTCATGACGGCTGATGGTTCTCATCAACGATGGCCAATTTGTCCAACTGTAAAGCCTATCAAATTGCCCCCACTACTCATAACTTGGGTGGGGTGCATATTGAAGGCTCTGTCAAATTGAGCATTGTTTTCATTACAGTTGATCCCGTGATCTCAATGGCAATCGAACACATGTACAGCTGCCATGAGAAACATACTCCATGGGTTGAAAGTTCGCCAGGGAGTGGTTGTTACATCAGAATCTAACTCATCCACTATATGGACGAAGGCATGTTGAATCCGGTCCTTTATCGAAAGATGTTGCCGGATGAATCTTGGGAAGTTGAGTGGACTCCGGCGAGGTGGTCCAAGGAGTTATGTTCATGCTGTAAGAAGAATGACAGCACGTGTCTTTGCAAGATGGAAGGGGGAATCTCAGACCTTGGACCCTGCATTTGGTGTTCCTTATGAGGTATTGGTTACAGCATGGCACAGGGAGGTCAGGGTTCTTGAGGAACCTCGGCGAGAAAAAGGGGTAGAAGGAAGGGTAAGGTGAGACAGGAGGTCGTTAATACAGATCCAGGTGAGGAGAGTGAAGGTTGGTTAAGCGAGAGTCGGAACAAGGTTGCAGATTGGCTGCAGAAGAAGGCTAAGGTGGATTCACTGTAGGAAACCTCAGCACCACCTAATCCCAGCCGACTAGGGCTATCACCTGCCTCCTTCTCCTCCCCTCCTAATTCCCAAGTTTGGACAACCATCTTGGTGTCCTGTCCTCCTCTGACTGCCACAATGGCTCCTATCATCTCCCCAATTTCCTTCCTCACAACCTTGGTACGGGGTTTGTCTGAGGTTGTGGGGCAGCTTCTGGGTGAGATGAGAGAGGTCAACATTGAAATTGGGAGGATGCAGGAGCATATTGGTAGGTTGGAGGAATTAGTGTATGGAGGTAGTGATTGTTCAGTGTGTAGGGGATATTCTGAGACCTAAATTGTCTATAAGCAGATAGGGGGAATTGAAGGGTTTTAAAGGATAGCTAGCAGTCCTGGCTTGGACAGGTAAGACATGTGAAAATCTTGAACAAGTTTGGAAGTGTGGTCAAGCTTGGTTGTGAGGATCCATGAGGTTTCCTCATCAGTTCCTTTGTAACCTGCCCATCAAACCAAATATAATAGCCTGCAAGCCGGTTGTCTATTGTTGATTTTGGAGTCTAAAACTTTGGAGATTTTGTATTCTGGTTCTCCGTCGATTATGACAGGGGGCAGAGGCAGTTGTTTGCAGTTCGGGATGGTATTGGGCAAGGTTGGTTTGAGCATCAAAATGTGAAAAATGGGATGTACAGCCTTCATGTAACCTGGAAGTTTCAGGGTAACTGAGTGAGTACCGGGAAGAGCGATGATTTCAAAAGGACCCAAGAATTTCTTGGCAAGCTTCTTGGTAGGGCACATGGTTCTAAAGAACTGCACCTTGATGAACATGAGGTTGCCAATCTCAAACTTGGGTGGAGGATGTTGGGTGCAAACTAGCATCTCACCCCTGAGAGGTCAACCTCAATATATTGTATTAATATATCGATTTTGGTATCAAACAGTGCGCTTTTGAATTCTCTATTTTTCTCGATTTTATTTGTATTTTTATCCTCATTATTGAGGAAGTTATTCCTATTCTACTTTGTACGCTACTTACGGGCGCTTGTCCACGCACGACGCGACTAGCGTGGCCAGCTCCCTGGGTTTGGAACCGGCAGCCTGGCTCAAACCTTCGATAGGGTCAAGGGCTGGCTGCAAGGTATATGCGGGTGAGACACGACCCGCACAAAGCCTCCCTCCTCAGTTATTGACTATACTGAGGAGGTGAGTTGTATAAAATATTGTACAAGCCTTTAAGGCTAATTCTCTTGATTTCTTTTGTAAGATAAATAAATTAGGTATATTTTCGAATATACATCTCAGTTATTGACTATACTGAGGAGATAAATAAATTAGCTGCCTAAAGAATTCTTCAATCCTACTGTATTTGCTCATAATCCCATCAGAGGAAGTCGTCTAGCATCAGCCAAGGTTTGATAGGCTTTTTGGGCATCGAGGAGAGCTTGGCAAAGTTCTTGGTAAAGCTTGTCCAGGTCAATTACAAAGCTCTGGGCTCGAGAGGATGTGAGGTCTCGTTCAGGGTAAATGGTCAGGTTGAGGTGGTAGCCTTTGTTGGCAAAGAATGGTAAAACTCCCGTAGTAGCACTGGGAGCATTGTTGTAGGCGAATTCTGCTAAAGGGAGGAGAGAGGCCCAGTTGTCCTGCTGGTAATTACAGTAGACGCGGAGGTACTGTTCTAACGTTTGGTTAGTACGTTCAGTCTGTCCATCACCCTCAGGGTGGTAGCTGGATGTGTAGTGCAGTTTCATGTCTAGGGCCTTCCCAAGAGATCGCCAGAAGTGTGACACAAATTCTGAACCTTGGTCCAAGGTTACGTCGGCAGATATGCCATACTTGGAGAATATGTGTAAAACAAAGAGTTCTGCAAGCTTTGGCGAGGTGATCATGTCAGTGGTAGGAATGAAAATTCCTTGCTTTGAAAGCAGTTGACGATGACTAGGATGGCCATGAATTCTGAGGATGCTGGAAGTTGTTCGATGAAGTCCATGGATATTGAGTTCCAGGGTTTCTCCAGGACAGGGAGTTACTTGAGTAGTCCATAGGGCTCATGATGTTGGGGTTTGCTTTGCATGCATGTGGTACAGGATTTGAAATAGTCCTTGATGTAGGATCTGATGCTGGGCCAATTGAAGTCACATCTAATGAGGTCTAAGGTCTTATTGATTCCGAAGTGTCCTGACAGAATGGGGTCGTGTTTAAATTGTAAGACTTGTAGTCATAAGTCTTGAACCTCAGGAACATAGATTTGTCCATCGAAGAGTAGTAGGCCATCAGGGTTGGTCTGCCACTTGGGGTCTTCAGTGGATCCAAGGTGTTTCTGAGCTGTGGGGTTGGAAGTGAGGTATTGATGAATGTTAGCAAGGATTCGTTTGGTATCCTTGAGCTTGGTTGCCCTTAAGACAGGTTCAGCGAGGTTTGTTGCTCGAAGGAACATAGCCAATTGTTGCCTCATGGAAACTAAGTCACCAGTACCTGTTGTGTGAAGACTGGCCTAAGGTTTTGGGGGTTGACTGTGGTGTAGTCGCTTATCCCCTCCTGTTTCATGCCGAGTCATGTTTAAACCGTATAACGAGGTTGAACTGGGAAAGGTACTCAGACCATCTTGCCTGTCATCTAGTCAACAGTTTGGTAGTACAGAAGTACCACAAGTTTTTGTGATCCTGTTGAGACTGCGGAAGTCCACACAAAGTCATAAGGAACCGTCCTTTTTTGTACAAATAGTACGGGTGCTCCATGCGAAGAGCAGGATGGGTGGATGTAACCTATATTGAGGTGTTCATCAAGGAATTCATGGAGTGATTGAAGCTGGGAAACCAAGAGCGAATAGATAGGGCCAAGCAGAGGTGAGGTCCCTTCCTCGAGGTTGATCTTGAGGTTGTAAGACCTATGTGGGGCCAGTGTGTTGCCTTGAACTTTGCTAAACACATCGGCAAAATTGTGGTAGTATTCCAGGACATGTTGCTTGATACTGTCCAGGATTTCAGAGGATTTGACCGTTGTTGTTCCACAAGCGAATTTGTGGAGGTCAGTGAGGTCTAGTTGGAATGCCTAGGATCCTTCTAGTTTGCAGGCACATACAAATGCATTAGCATTGACTAGTGCTATCCGAGGAGCTGTCAACTTCAGAGATGGCGAGGTTTTGCAAGCAAGCGAGGTGCTACAAGCTGAAGTAGCAGGAGGAGTTGGCATGGGGGCTGGTTCCGAGGTCTTTGTTAAATTCTAAACAGAAATGTAATTCAGACTTCATCTTGAGGTCTCTTATATTTGCACAGTAGCTACCTAAACAGAAATGTAACTAGATAATCATGGTAAGTCTAAATGAAAGTCTAATCATAATAAGGGAAAGTACTCACTTCAGACTTCGTCTTGAGGTCTGAAGTAGTACTGTGAAAGAGGCTCACTCTTATAGAAAATTCAAACAATGGAACAGGTAGGATAAAAGGAGAAGCAAAACAAAAGAATGAAGACAAAAGATATTCCACCTTCTGTGCCACTCTAGCCTTGTTAACAATGGAACAAAAGAATTGAAGGAGTCAAATAAGATGTCCTACACCGGTGTCTGTGCCAAGAGAAAGGAACCCAGAGATAGAGGTCTGGACTGACCTACTCCAGATAGAAATCTCAACACTCCCCCTCAGACCAGACCTTCTATTCCATCCCTAATATTCCTACACACCTCTCGTGTTCAAATCAATTCAACGCTTTCGTCAAAATGTCTGCTCCATTTCAAATACCAGGGATGTGTGAAGTGCATTTTTCTTTGGATCTGATGAGGTCCCATATATAATGCCATCAAATGTCGATATGCTTTGATCTACTATGGAACACCGGATTGTCCGATAGAGCAACTGCACCAGTATTGTCAGAGAGAATCAGCATGGGGTTGTCAATCGGTATGAACAATTCAAGGCTTAGCTGTCTAAGCCACATGGCCTCTTGGCATGCTATTCCTAGTGCATAATATTCTGCTTCTGTAGTAGAGAGAGCTACAGAGGTCTGTTTCTTTGACTTTCAAGTAACGGGTCCACTGGCAAGCATGAAGGTATAACCGCCTGTGGACTTTCGATCATGTGAATCCTCAGCATAGTTTGCATTGCAATAACCCCACATGGTTGCATGGTCCCACTCGATCCCTGCCTGATGTTCTCTCCTGTACATGATACCTCAATCTGCAGTCCCCTTAAGATACTGCAACACCCTTTTTCCAGCATTCCAATCGGTTTGCGATGGATTTTTGTTGGACTGCGACAGAAACTGAGTAATGTAGGCGATGTCGGGATGCATGCACATTGCAGCATAGGTGAGTGATCTGGTTAGCACTTGGTACTCTTTGATGTTGACATAGGGCATGTCACTATTGTTCTGGAGGTGAGACCCTTTGTGTACAGGCATCACATCAGGGTTAGAGTCAGACATGCTGAATCTTTCGAGGAGGCTGTTGATATATTCCAACTGAGAAAGCTTTAGCATTCCCAGGTGAGTGTCCCTAGTTACTAGAATCCCAAGGACTTTGAAAGGTTTTGACGTGTCTTTTTCTTTAATTTTATAGAATTCCTGGATACCGGCTTTCAACTTATGCTCCTCCTCCTCGCTCTAACAGATCCCCATTACATCATCAACATGAGTATCAATCACCATAAAATTGCTTTTAGGTGTGCTTATAAATACCCCAGCATCACTGCCAAGAGGAGTGAACCCCAAGGATCGTAATTTTTCCTCGAAGTCCTCTCTCCACACATGTGCCGCTTCTGGTAATCCATACAATGCTTTGTTAAGCTTGCCAACTATTCCTGGCTTCTGGTATCCCTCTGGTAAGCATATGTATATGTTGTGATCAATCTTGCTGTGAAGGTATGCTGAGTCAACATCCCAGGTGAACACGTGCAAGTTCTTGAGAGTTGCGAGTGCAAGTAGTATCTGCAGGGATGAAATCCAAGAGACAGGTGCGAATGTATTGCTTAGGGATATGTTTTCCGTTCGCTGATCTCCTCTTACTACCCATCTTGAACGAAATCTTCGTCCTCCATCCTCGAGGCTTTTTACCGTATTGACCCACATACCCAGTAGGATCTGAGCATCATCAGGTACATCTGTCTCATTTATTTCTGTCCACACATTCATCTCTTCGAGCTTTGACAGTTCATAATCCATGGCTTCACTCCATTGCTTCCTTTCCGGCGACCACAAGGCTTCTTTATGAGAACATGGGATTTTTACATCCACACATCCACTCTCATTCGCAATCTTGGTTATCAGAATCCGGTCAGTGCCACCTTGATTTGTATGTTTTCCGATCTTCTTGACACTTCTGTCCCCCAGACTTCTGCTGATGTCCTTCTTTTCTTTGTTTCTTCTTCATCTGCCGTCTGCTTTTCTTCAGTCAACTCTTTCCTCTCAGTTTCTTTTCCCTCCTTGTTGTTTTCCTGCCCTCCTTCAATGAAATTTGCGCCAGAATTGCTTTGCTCCCCTGTATTGCATCTATGGTAAGCACCTTCAGAAAAAATTGTGTTGCACGATCGTATTTTCTTCTTATCACTATCGACCATGATGTATATCAAGTCTCCTTCAAATCTGATTAACCGGCATTCTTTCGCTTTGTCTTCTAGTTTGGTACATGTCTCGTCTGGTATCTTGATAAAGTATTTAGACCCAAACACTCTTAGGTGACTTTAAACTGTCTGATCAGCTCTCTGTTGCCCAAAAGACTTTCCCAGTCATCATTCATGGTATCCCCACTATATTTGACACCTCATGAGACAGCTGCAATGTTATCTCTCTCATTAACCAGAATGACCACATCATCACTTACCCCTCGACACTCCAACAGATTGAACTCCTCTCTCACCCACGGAAAAATCAGCAAACTAAAACACACATGTCTATAGTTCTCTTCTTTACAGATGCTCAAGTTGCCAATAGCTGCATCAGCCACCACATTGCATTCCAGGGTCACCTCCACCCAACAACCAAATTCCTACGTTGCCCACCACAATTAGGGAAATGCACAGGTCAGGCTAACCCACACGGGTCACCGGGTTGGGTGTCCTTGGGTGTGGGTGCGGGTCAAGCCACAAGCACCCATGACCCAGGCCCAACCCGGGGCATCAACTCCAACACGAATGCAACTTACGCATACGTGCATGTGCCAACATGAACATGATACCCTGAATGTGACGAACATGCCGTACACACATGCGACACCACGAACGTAATGTACAATGTACATGACATACATGCATGTGCCGCGACGTTCACAACATATGTGCACATGCCGTGATGTACACGACATACGTGCACATGCCATGATGAATGCGATGTAAGTAACGCCCATACGCACATGCACCGCCATGTATGCGACGTATGCACACGTGCTGTGATGAACACGATGTACATGATGTATGCGCATGTGCTGTGATGAACGCGATGTACATGACATATGCGCATGCACCGTGACAAACATGACATACGCAATGCCCATATGCACACACACTGCCATGTATGCGACATATGCACACATGCCACAATGAATGCAACGTATGCAATGCCCATACACACATGCGCCGCCATGTATGCACCATACATGATGTATGCACATGCACCATGACAAACATGACTACGCAATGCCTGTACGTGCACACGCCACCACATATGCAACATATGCAACATATTGTGTGCGGGTGTGGCATGCACCTGAGACCTGTTGACCCATGGGAAAGAACCCATGGGTTGATGGATTCGGGTTTCCCATGGGTTGGGTGTGGGTCACCCACATTTGACCCATGGGTGACCCGTGCCATTCCCTAACCACAATGCTATAATTGTCATTGATTTGGTCACTTTGCATGGCTCTGCAAGAGGACAACATCTTGTGGGAAATGCTCAGGCAAACATATAACACGAGATTGCCTTTTCCCCAATGAAGAAAAATGTGACAAACCCATACTGTGTCAACATATCACACTGAGATGTGCTGTCTGCATAGGAGCTCATTCAGCAACAAGCCAGGAATGTCCAATGTGCAAAGCAGCCCTGGACCACCATGCATGCAAACTTGCTGAGAAAGGTCCCCTTTTTGAGGCCTAATCCAGCCAACCACACACTGTAAACTAGCTGCACCTGACCACTGCTTGACACCCTAATCCCTGAAGTATGATATTTCTGCAAAACACTTTGACCAAAATACCCTTTGCACTGCCAATCCTAGCCTACCCATTTTGGACTGGACATGAGCCATCTGTGATGTTCAGGCAACTTGCTGGCACACCACTGCCACAGTTCCTAGTAGATAACTATCCCTCACACAGTACTATTGTTTTGTAGTTAGAGTGCACCATAAGCACTTGCACTTCAAGCACTATAATTGAATCTCTCTCTCTCTCTCAGCTAGAATAGTATCTGGCACATTGCCAGATCCTTATGCAAAATGGTAGATATGACACTTGAGTCACGTGTCAAGTACACGTACCCAGATTCTGGTAATTTGGCAGTGCCGACCAAGCAGTCAGTCTATGTCCACGCACAAGTGTCCAAGCTGCATGCAATTCTTGGCTTGGCACATCCACCCTCCCCATTCCCCATCCCCATCCTATGTCCACTCTTCCTCATTTACTATCCATTAATCCCACCCCGTCCACTCCTTAATCCTTGACCCCCCTTATCTCGGGACATCCTGTCCTTATTTTATCCGCAGCCATGACCCTATTGTTTTATAGTCGGACACTCCCTATTGTCCTATCCTTGGCCACATTTCTATTATTCTATTGTTTATTGTTCTACCCTGTTTACATTCCTCCATTCTATTTTTTGCTCATTCTGGACAATGCCCCCACATGCTCTGCATACCTTATTGTCCCACATTCCTTATTCCACATGTCGCTTCTTAACCTATATAAGTAGGACATGCATGTACATACTTCCTCATTCTGGGTATCAACTAGGCTTAGGCCCCTTACCTTCCCCTTCCTCTGTAAAGTCCTCTACTTGGGCCGGCACCTTCAGCACTCTCCAAGTATCCCCTCTGTTCCAAATTGGTGGCACACACAGAAAGTAGGGTGTGATGCACGAGTATGGAGTACATTGAAGCCAAAGCCACTACTTTTGGCCTGCAGGACTTGGCCACTCCCCATCTGCATCTTCAGCACTTCTGAAGCTTGACATCACGTGACCTTAGTGGAATCCATATGTCATCTACCTTATCTGTGGGAATGTCTTTCTATATATGAAATATTTCCTTATATGGGTGCTTACGTCAGCTCAAAAATTTTGTGACCAAAAAAATGACAGTGTCAGACTGCTTAAAAATGTGATTATGAATTTTGGGAAGATGTTTGAAAGTTTGGATATTCTACATTTGCAATAGTGATTTTTTCCAAAAAGTAAGACCAAAACAATGTACATATAGTTCTATGCCATTGATCTCTAGTCTCAGAATATTTTTTTGTCAATATAGCCAGATCCTTGTGCAAAACAGTAGAATGTGATATTTGAGTCATGTGACTATAGTAGAAACCATTTGTCTTCTACCTTACATCCTGTGCCTCTTACTTCTTACGAATTATGCCCCTATGAACTAGATCTTTGACCTGCATTGAAGACAGCTGGCTCACCCCTATGGTTTTATAATAGAGGGCACATGGTGCCTCTGGCACCCCACCCCTCCTGATTGGTTATATGTTGCCACCAATTGAACTATGGCATCTTGCCTCCCCCTTCAAGCAAGAGTCATGCATCAAGGAGGTAGTCGATGATGATATTAAATACATAGATGACAATAATGGCAATCAGGAACTTTATTCGGTAGAGGACGAACTCAGCTTGGTACACTTTTACACAGGTACTGAGGCTGAGGGACAGCCTCAACAAGATCAGCAGGCAGACATGCCTGAACCCTCTCACACCCCCATATCCACACCTCAACCTGTGGCTGAACCAGTTCAGCCTGTGGCCGCACCTCCTCAACCTGCAGCTGCACCTCCTCAGCCCATGGCTGCACCCCCTCAGTCCGCAGCTATACCGCCGCAAGTCAGGCAAGCTCCCCGAGCCAGGCCAGGCAGGCTCTGCAAGCCAGGCCAGGCAGGCTCTGCAAGCCAGGCCAGGCAGGCTCTGCAAGCCAGGCCAGGCAGGCTCTGCAAGCCAGGCCAGGCAGGCTCTGCAAGCCAGGCCAGCTCCTAGGGCCAGGGCCTCCAGAAACCTAGCCAATAATAATGACCTTTTAAATGCTATCCTTGAACTTGGCAGAACTGCCTGAAACCATTGGCAGGATGGTCAAGCTGCCAAAATTTGAGAACCAAAACCCTTCTATGGGACTGACCCAAAGGAGTTAAAAGGTTTTATTTTTCTTTGTAGAATGAACTTCCGTACTTGGCCCAACTCGTTTCCTGAGGATAGGCAAAAGGTCAATTACATGGTCTCCTATGTGAAGGGAATGGCTTTAGAATGTTTTGAGCCTTACCTGACTGGTAATCCAAATACAGAACCTCGCTAGACAAGCAATTTGGAGCTATTTATCGATGAGTTACAGATCAATTTCAGCTTGTGGGATGAACAAGCCGA
>QLPI01011257.1:0-21582 GCA_003314275.1 Chroogomphus rutilus
TAGGCACAATGCTGTGCCCATTGCAACAGCACTGCTTCATGGCTATGCTAGCTATTTTAGCATAGGTATGGGGCTATGCAAGGCTTGACATAGCCAGTGTAAATAGACCAAAATAATGTACATATAAGGGATAAAAGCTGTGTACATGGTCTGTGCATGATCAAGGCTGTGCAAGGAAATGACTCATAGTCAGGTACTGAAAGTTGATTGGCTAGGAACCTTCTAGAATGTTCTACAACCTTCCATGTCCATTAATTGATAGAAGTTCTTGCCCTAGTGTAAATATAGTATAAAAGGAGGACATACTGCCTTCCAAAAGAACAATATACATCAGCTTCTATCCTACCAGTCTGTGTGACTTGTGTGACTCTTTTCTTAGTTGTAGGTGGTTGTGCCAATGCTTGTCCCTGGTGGGGTGGAGATGGGACGACTGCTGGGCCTGCTGTACTTGCTGCATGATGGAGAGCAGCTGTGCGAGGGAATTCTCCAGTGAGGTGATACGCTGGTCATTGGTTGGGGTTGGCGCAAACGGAGGGAAAGGCCCAGATCCCTGTTCCTGAGGCAATGGAGACACCGCGGTATCAGCAGGAGGCCGGCTAGGTTGCTTCTCTCTCAAGCAAGAGGTTGGCCCATCGGGGCCAGCAGGTGCCATCGTTGACGAGTTGTCGATTTCAAATGATGGAACAGCATGGCAAAAGGCGTTGCCACTTCGGAGTGCCACCTTGGCACTTGCAAAGGCCTGTGACAAAAAAGTGGAGGCTCGAAGCCTTTATGGCTATCGAGCGTGAGTTAGGTGAGAAGGATGCAAGGGGAAATTTGGAGGTATGGAGACTATATATACTCTAGGGACGCACGTGACTCGTTTCGTAGACCTTGGACATTGCTGGCATTGTCCAGTCCAGCCTATATGCTTCTTTGCCTATCTTCTTCGTTGAAAACCCTTGAAATTTTTATACCATGATGTGGGTTGTCTAATGGGGGGCTTGCATCGTCTTCTAGCTCTGGCCAGTCCAAGGCCCTTGGCTCTGGGATAGGCTCAGCGTGTATACCACCATCATGAACGTCAAAATAAAATTTAGTAGAGGTATCTTTCAACCATTGTAATAATAACTAAATAAAGGATGGGTGAGATTGAATTATATTATATTAGTCAATTCTAGAAGATTTCTAGATGAGAGAGTACTCTCGACTCGAGTACACAGCTCAGGGTAAATTGGAAAGGAGATGTAATCACTCCCGTGTATTAGAAACTGGATAGTTCTTGTACAGACATGGCTAGAGTATATAAATGCATGACAGGACTGGAAAACAGCATTCAGCTTCTCAGTCCAGACAGTGCTCAAATACTTGTATACCAACATCACTAATGATGTAGTGGAGTATAATAGGAAGTGCGGCGACACCAAGTGAAACCATTCCTTCAAAGCTGAGATCAACCACAACACCAGTTTTGTATATAAGTAATTGGAATTAGAGAATTTCTTTACCATGCAGGAAAGGACGGTAAAGAAATCTACAATGCCAAGTTCTCATTCAAAACTTTTGTCGAGGGGAACTCTGAATCCAAACTCGCTTTTGGACTCGTATATTCCATGTCGTAAAGCGACCCAGACGACGGGAACGACGGAGCCACCCAGGGACGTCCAAGGACGTAAACTCTTCACGTGTCTCTTGGACAGTACAAAGTTTTCGGAAACAATCAATGACAATACTAAACTCATCTTATGAATCTCTAATACTCATGACCTTCTTCTGATGTCGTGTCAAGGCAGGTAATCTTCACCTGACTCGAACTACGTTAGGAGAAGGACAAGGTGTAATGGGATTCATCAGATGAGATGAAGCAACTTCCTCTTGAAGTAGAGGAGGAGTCGGATTGAGAGACATTGAGGACAAAAAATCGCGTGTCTTGAGGAAGGCGTTGGCGCATTCTGGGGTGAGGGGTTGTGGATGGAAAAATATTCCAGAGCATAGCGGGGTTTTATAATGTTTTGACATGTTCAAAATAGGCACAGTTTGATGTGAGCTGAATCATATGAATTTGTATAATATATATATAGATATATCAACCCAATTGTACTTGACATTTATAATGATTTTGTCATTATTCAAGTTTTGATCACTAATTCAAAAATTAAATATAATCTGACATTTGAATTTGCAAAATTTAAAAACCTTGAATGGTTGTCATTATTAGAATCATGATCGAAAGTGTATATGAAGGTGAGTAAATCGAATGGGTTTTTTGGAGCGTACACCGGAAAAAAGACCCGGAACAGGGACAAATCAGTTCAAATATGCGCTTGATACAATAATTGATACACATATACACGAACACGTATAGAAACAAAACAAATTTGTTACCACAGGGACACCCGAGACTTGGCGCTTGATACAATACCTGATACACATATCCGCTATAGAAACAAACAAACAAACAAACAAGGACTCAGTGGTCGCTGCGCATAGGTGGGCTCGCATTCCTCCTCGGTGGAATAAAATCCACCCGGCATGACATAAAGAGCCACTGCACCTGGTTTGTCGCCAAATTTGAAAGCCTTAAAAAAATAGACATTTTCACTCATCATGACCCCCGCCTACTAAACGGATGAAAGAAATCAAACCGACTGACCGATTATTTAATCTCCGACTCGGGTGTTTTGCTTTTTTTTCATTTTTTTTTCATATTGAACAACAGAACCGAAAAGAAGTGTCCAAGCTCCCGTGGATATGTAGTGGACACCCCACCCCCCTGTATTCCGTTTTCCGAATTAGCCCGTTTCTCGGTCACGGTGGTACCTCATATCAAATGGATGTCCGTGTCATACATAGCCTACGACTTCTCTTCTCCGCTTCCGCTGAAAATCAGAGTAATAGTAATACCCATCAGAAACAACTGCCAGACTGCCAGAGTACACTTGTCTGATGCAAACATTTTATTTATTTACCGACTTACTGAAACTCGTTAGGTAGCCAGGTCTCGACTCTTTCCGTCGAGCATCAAATGAGAACCACTCTTACAGGGGGAAAACGGGTTACAGCCACCCCCATTGTTTGACATGCATTGCATTGGAAGGTTCTGAATTGAGTTGCAGTGAAATAGAAGTATCAGAAAGAACGCGTCAAATGTATCCGTTGATGTTCGATGCAATCATGTCTATATCCAGTATATTATCCATAGTACATAATGAGGAATGAATTACAACAGATTCGATCGAATGGAGGTAAGAATTCCTGTTTTACACCTAAGAAAGACTAGAAACGGAACCTGTAATTATTATACCGATTGTAACAGATACGAGGGCAGCAGACTTAGAGAGAGAGAGATTATGAAAAGAGAGTGTATCCAGAACAGGGCCACGCAGATGTCTGAATAGCGACAGTGATTCAAGTGATACTTCGACTCTGAGAGTCAATGATGTGAGAATGGGGAGCAATGGGGCTTCTAGTGCGGAAAAATCTGGTGGTGTGATACCACTATGACGACGAATATCCGAAGAATCTGTCCAGTATAGGTGCCGTAAATTGGGACAATGCGCGAGGATATCGAGGTAGGATGCAGAGGGAGATATGGAAAGGGAGAAACTGAGTGTTTGCAAGGATAATAACGAGTCTCGTGTGAATGACCGCATTGTTGTTTGACAGCCTTGTAGGATCAGTGATGAAAGATTAGGTGCATTGATGGTCCCAACGATCTCATGCGGGTCCATATGCATGTCACCAATGATTCCAAAGACCTCCATCTGAAGTGCCTCTGTGCACTGATCAACGGGAAAAATATCCTTTAATGTTAAGGTCAAATCAACTAAAGCACGATAGTGCCTTAAATTGGCAATCAACAGCCGTATGTGTGGGAGGTGTCCTCGAATGAGAGCGAGCACGGATTGAAAACGACCTGCGTCAAGCCTCTCGGACCACGCAGAGGGTTGCATATAAATATCCACCGGTTCCTTTTCAGAATGCAATAACCAGGTTTCAAGGACTTTTAAATCATCTGGAAGATGACGGTCAAGCGCAATAGTCGTCCACGCCCTCGGGGTTGCATGCACCACTTCCCTCCAGCGATGATATACGCAACGAATGGCCCAACGAACATAGGTTGGGTGCGGTTCCTGGTCATCAAGGGGGTGTTCGGAGTTCTCGCTTTGTAGTTTGTCTAGGAGAAACCGAGGAATAGACAGCACGAATATTTCTTGGAGGAGTTTGTGTGGGAGACGGCGGATGGGAGCGACCAGAGACTGGGCGATTGAGTATACTCTGCGAACATTCTGTTGTTGGTGGCGTAGTTTTTTTTAACTGATCTTCGAGAGATATGAGTTTCGAGTCGATTGATTGAAGTTCTTGCTGTTGTTCTTTGATGCGCGCACTGATTATTGATCTTTCATACGCAGATGGTATGTAGTCCGTAGACGGAAGTCACTTGAACTCCGACCACCACCATCGCCAGGGCGCTTAAGGACTTACCCTATATTCGAACACTCAACGCGTTTGAACCACACGCTCCATCCATTCACTGACATCTCGAACTGGTACCCATCCAGTCTGAGTGTGCTCAGGGTGATTCCGATGGCTCCCACAGTCCAACCACCACCGCCACTGCCCGTTGAACTCCCAGGACAGCCTACCGTAGCATCATTAGCTACCATACTCGAAAAACTTAGTACTCTGATATACGGAATCGCTCTCCCTAAGACCAAAACTGCTAAAACTGTAACAATCACTCTTGATGCCCTGCACCAAAGCTGCAACCTCATTTCCACAGCCCGATCGATGCTCATAGATTCACATGACCTACAATTAACCAAAGTATATAAGCATCTGGATGCTATCTCCACCCACTTAGGCCTTCCAAACACCATGCAACCCACTGGGAAACCCACCTATGCAGCTGTCCTTACCTCACCCACTCTGCCAGCCTCACAGTCAACTCCTGATCCTAAAACACCATTCCGCAATATGCGATTTGACCTCACACTTGCGCAATCTGATCACAACAATCCGGTGCTCTCAGGCCTGTCTGATGAGGAGCTAGGAGAGGAAATTGCCAGAGCCTTTGAAGATGCTGAGTGCTGGTTTGAAACAAAATCATACACACCAGATGCAGATGGGAATGAGGATACAGAGAACATCCCACTGCGAATCCGTGCTGCAGGTCGACACCAGAGTGGGGATATTTGGCTCACCACGTGCAGTGAAGCTGAACAAATATATCTTGCCTCCACAGTGCACCGCTGGCTCCCTAAACTCTCTGATCAGCTCTCTGTTGCCCAAAAGACTTTCCCAGTTGTCGTTCATGGTATCCCCACTACATTTGACACCTCACAAGACAGCTGCAATGTTATCTCTCTCATCAACCAGAATGACCACATCATCACCCACCCTTCAACACTTCAACAGATTGAACTCCTCTCTTGCCCATGGAAAAATCAGCAAACTAAAACACACATGTCTATAGTTCTCCTCTTTACAGATGCTCAAGTTGCCAATAGCTGCATCAGCCACCACATTGCATTCCGGGGTCACCTCCATCCAACAACCAAATTCCTATGTCACCCACCACAATGCTATAATTGTCATCGATTTGGCCACTTTGCACAGCTCTGCAAGAGGACAACATCTTGTGGACAATGCTCAGGCAAACATACAACACGAGATTGCCTTTGCCCCAATGAAGAAAAATGCGACAAACCCATACTGTGTCAACACATCACACTGAGATATGCCATCTGCACAGGAGCTCATGCAGCAACAAGCCAGGAATGTCCAATGCACAAAGAAGCCCTGGACCACCATGTGCGCAAACTTGCTGAGGAAGGTCCCCTTTTTGAGGCCTAATTTAGCCAACCACACACTCTAAACTAGCTGCACCTGACCACTGTTTGACACCCCAATCCCTGAAGTGTGATTTTTCTGCAAAACACTTTGACCAATATACCCTTCACACTGCCAATCCTGGCCCACCCTTTTTGGACTGGACATGAGCCATCTGTGGTGTTCTGGCAACTTGCTGGCACACTACAGAAATGAATGGGGTCTCATTTTCCCCTACACTCACAAAACCCAGTTGTCATATCTCCTCATATCACGTATTCTATCTACTACAGTTCCTAGTAGATAACTATCCTTCATGCAGTACTATTATTTTGTAGTTAGAGTGCACCATAAGCACTTGCACTTCGAGCACTATAATTGAATCTCTCTCTCTCTCTCTCTCTCTCTCTCTCTCTCTCTCTCTAGTCCGTAGACAAGAGTGATATGTCTTCAGAGAGGGGCATATCTATGTATTGGCAGTCAGTCAAAATTCCCCTATAATTAAATCGATTCTCACAAGGGTAGGTAGGTTGATGGGATGGAGGTTAAGAAAAGAGGTAAAACCAAAATTATAATGTTGGGGGAGTTGCTACAGGGAAGACAGCCCTGGGCACGGTGCCCTAAAGCAACACATTACTCCAGAATTAGATCACGCTGACAAGACATCATATCGCAGTTCACAGTTACATGCCTGATGTACTCTATGAAAGCCCACGTTAAATCTATGGTCAAGTGTATAGAAAAGGGGCAGGGCTAGACGATAGTCGGAATGAGCTGAGCTATCGTCATACAGTTGTCGACTACTTATACTGCTATGAGTGCTGTGGTTGACTGTTGCACATGTCTCACAATAGTATAATAAGAACAATGTATGAGTTAGACAAAGGAATGGATATGATAAGGGGCAACCTAATCCGGCTCACCAATTTGCTCAAGTGTCACCGCTTTTCCTACAAAGTGTCCCCTAACCTGCCATCACGTAGTTGTCGGGGAGCCAGCCTTTTTACTCATGTCAAAAACTATTCACCTGCGGCATTGTAATTCCAGCATCACTCGTCTTACTTTGTATAATAGAGGCCTAGGAACACAGGAGGACAGATATCAGGTCCACAGTTTTCCTCAATATGCGACGCAACCTTTGTATTTCAAACAACATGTACCATGCGGTCGGTGTCATGTGTGGCAGCAGGAAGCCAGACGGGGAGGGGGAAGCAGGCATTGCTTATCAATCCACCAGATCTAAAATGAATCAATCGATTGGAATCTTGTGAGAGTTGGTGTTTGTGGGTAGTGAGAGTCACAAAGGGGACTGATCCGAGAACTACCACTGTTACACACCTGCAGTTCTTCTCAAATTTAGTTAGATCTAAAAACTGTAGCAATTTTACTGGTCCTTGGCAAAAGTGAAACAAAAACTTATTGGAACTTGAAAACCTTGTAGTATGTAAGTATTGTTAGAACCAATGAAACATTTTAGTGATTACATATATTTTTTCTGTTCACTTCAACACTAAAACCCAGATAACTCCCCCAATTCTATTCCCCTCCAGATACAACTTATCACAGGGTCTACAGACAATATAAGGAACCTACAACAATATTTTCGTGATTTTAGGGACATTTTTGGATGAATACCACCTGATTGGCCTGGTATCTGACCCAAGAACCCAAATAGTCCCTCAGGGTTGATGGATGGAAGATTATTGATGGGCACAGTATTTTAATATGTTGGTTTCCTCAGTTCTTCTATCTTTTTCCAGGGCATGGCCCAAATCTTTTTCCTTGCCCATGTACCCATGTTCCATCATGCACCCGACCGTATCAGAATGGACTCTGGTTTTACTCAGAGAAGATTTCAACTAGCATAGCCTTTTCTTTTCTTATAAGTACCCAGATTTATCTAGCAAAATACAACTGAAGTTGAATTTGCCTTTCTATACTCCCATTCTCAGTAAACCTCGAAATAACGCCAAAACTCTTTTCCGCGCTGAACCTTTGGTTTAGCGCTGGATATTACAATTTCCTAATTGAGACCAAAACACCAAAATCTCGTCATAACAATACATGGAACTACAAGATCTAATCTGCCACACCAACTAACAGATTAAAAGTCTCAGGGTCTCTAGTCCTGGCTAGCACCTGCAGATTAGATTATCTTTTCTTTCCACTCATATTAGGTTTTTATCACACAAGCTTCAAAAAATATCCAAGGATCCATTTATTCCCAATTCAACCTCACACCCCATAGGTCATTCACACAGAGTTCAAAAACATCCAAGGATTCATTTACTCCTACCAACCTCACACTATACAAGGCAAAATACATCCTCCATCTACCAATCCGAGTCCGACTACCAATGGAAAATGCTTACTATGACCTTGGAGTCAAGACAGAACCACACACATGGCTATTAGATTTATCAGCACCGAATCACACATGCAGCAACTACAATCTATTCACATACCTTGACCACAACACATATCTTGGAACCGTTAGAATTACCCTATTGTCAGATCAGTACAGTGGAATACCAGACGTGAACGTAACACTCACCAATGTTGTCTACATGCCGGAACGAGCCACAAATGTATTATCAGTGGACTGACTAACAGAAAGGGATGCAGAACTCACATTTGCATGAGACCATGTTGCACTATCAAAGAACGGATCAACGATCGCATATAACTCAAAGAAAGGAACCACGTACTGGTTTACAGCAGTAGCCGCACCACCAAGAGAAGCATACCAGCCAAATGTCACCCTCACCCAGCCACAAACGTGTTACGCAGCCGCATATACAAGCCCAGTGGTACCAGAGTTGCTGAGGATACAAAAGATGAGAGAGAGAATGGAAGGCAAAAGGAAGGGATGGCGTTCAAGAGAAGGAAGCCAAGAGGAACAGCAGAGGAGAGAAAAAAGGAGAACATGGCAGGGAACAATCAGTGAAGTCATCAGAAACGATCCATATGAAGAGCGCAACCCACATACCTTTATCCCTCCACCACAACAATGTCATCCAGCCATATATATGAGTCCAGTTGTACAATCAGTCCTACCAACACCAAGAGCCGTAGCGGAGCAAAAGAGAGCACCAAGGAGTAGTAAAGAGGCGACAGAGCAGAGCAGAGCAGAGCAGCGAAGGACAGAGCAGAAGATTGAGGACGGATGGAATACCAGAGCAAGAAACAAAGCAGCAATCAAAAGCATCAGCATACAAACGACACCAGATAACAACGGAAGGACTTACCATGCAAATAGTGATGGCACCTTGCCAGGGCCCGGATACGAACACACTATGTCATATTCAACGACAGACAGACTTGCAGTCTCAGAACCAACGATCGAACCAGCGGCACATAGAGGATTAGGATGGGAAATTTTCAAAGAGGGAGTGAAGGAGGACAAAGTGGAGAAAGAGGAAGAAGTCGAGGGAGATTCATTGGAAGAAATGGAAAAAAGAGTCAGAGCGAGTGGAATGAAGAGGAGCGGGAGACATACCGATCACTGATGGAACTCATGGACACAAAGATTGAAGACAACTTCATGGGGGCGATGGAAAGGAACGTCAGTGAAGGAGCAGACGAAACAAGCAGAAGACTTACCCATCGAAGGAACAGAATGAGACCACAGAGGCCCAGAGTTGGGCACCAAACACCGATCCAGCAGAGAGACAATCACCATCACCAGCAAAAACCGCAACATCGGTTACAGCCGCAGAGATGACACAAGCAGTTTCACCAAGGACAGATGGGACACAAGCAGCAGGAGGAAAAATGCTGGACGGCGAGAGGATGAGGAAGAGGGCGAGACAGGAGACGTCATGTAGTATGGAGGTCAAATCATTGAAGAGGCCGCCAAAGATATACCACGATAGATCAAGAGCAGCAGATGGCAAACCATTGAAGGAACCAGTTATACATGTCACACAGGTCACCAGCACAAGTATATTGCCAGAGTATATGGAACCAACAATCCGAAAGAGGCCACCAGTCATCGTATCGATCCAAATGAGTAGAAAGGAATTGCCAACAAACCACAAATACAAGAAGCCCTCAACCGCCGCACAGACACAAACAAGGGGTGAAGAGTCACATACCGAAGGAATTGAATCACATAGCAAGAAGACGGAAGCGGACCAAGCGATCACACAAACCGACACGACACACATCAAAAGAAACAAGTCAGCACAAGTCATCAGCGTAGATGCGTTATTGAGGCATACGAAGGCAAACAGAAACGAAGATTCAATAAGCGTCGAGTCAGCACAAGCAAGAAGTGAACCATTACGCACCGTGAAAGAGGAACTATCAGTCAATCTGGTCAAGATAACAGAGCACAAACTGCCAACCGAATCAGCCAAAACAGAACACAACGTGCAAACAACGGAGCTTACCGTAACCCCAATGAAACCAGTGCAAATCAAATGTGATTCACAAGGCGATGCGATGCACATCGAGAACGAGAGGTCACAGACCATCACACAGACACGAATGGACGAAGATTGGCCACGTACAGCAGTGAAAGACTCAGATGTGGATAGTGTGAATGTACGAAATGACACGGAGTATGTCCAAAACGAAGGGCCGCAAATCGATGCATTCGCAGAAACAAAGCACAGGATGATGATGAATGAGAAGTTGGGGTTCACAGAAGGGGTGGAAAAGAGACTCAGTAAAAACTCAAGGGAGAATGACAAGATGATCCACCCATTACTGAGTGAACAAGATACTGTCAGGGGACGACCCTCTTTAAACTCCAGTGCAACTCCGAGGTTCCATTACAAACTCCGATCAATTCCGAGGCCTGATACAGGTCCGAAGTCCCACTTCAAACTCCGACCAACTCCGAGGCTAAGAGGCCCTGAAACCACCGAGTGGAGACAGAAAGGTCTTAACACATGATGACTAGAGCTCGGAACAGATACCCGAGTCTCGGACTTAGTACCAAGAGATTGGCTCTACAAACTCCGATGTATTGATTTGTAAACTAGTGCACAGACCATCTCTATAAAGGGTATAAAAGGGGCTCACCAGCAGCGGGATCCCTAGACTTTCCTCTTTGGATTCCCCCTGCTTAGGTGAGGACTCCACATGTATTTAAAGTAGTAGATAATTAAACACTTTGGATTCCCCCTGCTTAGCTCGCCTCCGAGATATACCTCGGGGCTGTAAGAGGGTTGCCCTTACAGATACCATACCGCCACACGCAATCGAAACCGTCGAGAATATACCGCTAAGAGAGCCGATCGCAATCGGCACCATCGTGGCGGAACCATTGAGACAAACTGCCATATCATCCACAGGGGCCGCGGGATCCATCGCAATGTCGAGAGGGCCGGACGTGGCATACATGCACACAGAGATCAGAACCACCAACATCTTGATTCCATCGAACGGCCAGCCCAGCTTTAGCTATAGCAGAGAAGTGTCACCTCCATTGAACGAGACAATAGCAGATGGCACGGAACATCACATGATACATCACATGATGCATCACATGATGCATCACGTGATGCAGTCACATGCATATGGGGATGCAACACTGATGTTATTTTACAGGACATTCTCATTACCAAGTTACCTTAAAACACATGAAAACACCTTGCAGAATATCTACGCACATAGGGAACCAAGTCTGCACGAGAATGCACAAGGCGAACGACCAGCGCGACCGCATATATGCACCAAAACCCCAATCACAGTATATCCCCATCAGATTCATGCATCACAAACAGCATCATCACTTCCCTATTCAATACGACACTCTATTCCAACCCTCAGACATGGACGTGATGGCTCCAGGAGGTTTTCAAACTGCCAGATGTAGATGGAAGTGAAGTTTTGAGTTTTTACAGACAGGTGCAGTGCACGACAGCAGATATTCGATTCGACATGTCAAAGAGGTCTTCAGAAAAGGAGAAATGTCATTCCCAGATTCAACAAACCCTGCACACCTTCAAGGGATGCATATATGCACCATTACCACACATCCCCCACATCACCTTCTATTCACACTGAAAGTCGCTACATTGTTTCTGTTATCGGCAAACACATTTCCCAACACACTCATGCATTGGCAAATATGTTTGAAGGGGTGTGTTAGAACCAATGAAACATTTTAGTGATTACACATATTTTTTCTGTTCACTTCAACACTAAAACCCAGATAACTCCCCCAATTCTATTCCCCTCCGGATACAACTTATCACAGGGTCTACAGACAACATAAGGAACCTACAACAATATTTTCGTGATTTTAGGGACATTTTTGGATGAATACCACCTGATTGGCCTGGTACCTGACCCAAGAACCCAAATAGTCCCTCAGGGTTGATGGATGGAAGATTATTGATGGGCACAGTATTTTAATATGTTAGTTTTCTCAGTTCTTCTATCTTTTTCCAGGGCACGGCCCAAATCTTTTTCCTTGCCCATGTACCCACGTTCCATCACGCACCTGACCGTATCAGAACGGACTCTGGTTTTACTCGGAGAAGATTTCAACTAGCATAACCTTTTCTTTTCTTATAAGTACCCAGATTTATCTAGCAAAATACAACCGAAGTTGAATTTGCCTTTCTATACTCCCATTCTCAGTAAACCTCGAAATAATGCCAAAACTCTTTTCCGCGCTGAACCAAAGGTTCAGTGCTGGATATTACAATTTCCTAATTGAGACCAAAACACCAAAATCTCATCATAACAATACATGGAACTACAAGATCTAATCTGCCACACCAACTAACAAGTATGTGCAAAGGCAGCTGCATTGACTAGGGCTATATGCAGAGCTTCCAGCTTCAGAATGGATCCAGAATTGTGCAATAGGGCAGCAATATGTGTCAACTGGGCCAAAGCCTTTGAAATGCTGCTAGGCTTGTTTCAGGTAGTTTGGAACATAATACTCCCCATTACCCAGTCAATCAACGGATTGTATCAGGTGAGCTAGTTATGACCAAGGACTACTGAAATGGAAGAATCTAGCAATGTGATATAAAAATTAAAGGACTGAATGTAACTGTACAACTCTCAGTATTTGCTCGTTGCAAAGTACTGTAATATATTATTTACCTGTACAACTCTACAAGTATACAAGTAAGTAACAAGTTGAAAGTAAACTATAATAATGTTTCTTACCTCAGTATTTGCTCAATGCAAAGTACTGAGGGAAATGAGAAAAATAACTACCTCTTTTATAATCTTTAGAGAACAAAAGAGATGCAAAAACAATGAGGAAATTATTCACTGCACAATATATTTTTGGATAACAATTGATTTCTGTGTCACAATGGAGTGATGCATGGTGAAACGGGTTGCCTTTGTTCTATCATTCCTACACTCCCCCTCAAACAGTAGTCAGCTCAAGCTCAATGGTGAAATGCTTGACTTTCGCTGAAGGGAGGGCTTTGGTAAGGGTATCCATGACCATATCCTCAGAAGGACAGTAAACCAGGCGAACGACCCCCTTTTCAATGATCCAATGGATGAAGTGGTAATGTATATCGATATGCTTGGTTCTGTCAGGCTTCAGGAATGCCGAGGTGTTGGATGGGGACAGCCAAGTCCTACAGGCTAGAAGTAGTGGCTTTGGCTTTAACGTACTTGTGTGTTGCGCCCTACTCTCTGTGTGTGCCACTAATTTGCAACAGATGGGATACTCAGGAGGATGCTGATGATGCTAGCCTGAGTAGAGGACTTTAACAGAGGAGGAGAATGTCAAGCTTTGGGTACTGACGGACTTCGGTACTGCCGAGGGTTGTCGGGTAGACAATGGCCAAGTCCTGCAGGCCAAGAGTAGTGGTGTTGGCTTCAACATACTCATGCATTGCACCCTACTTGCATGTGTGCCACCTATTTGCAACAGACAGGTACTCGGGAGGATGCTGATGATGCCAGCCCGAGTCAAGGACCTCACAGAGGGGAAGAAGGTAGAAGGGCCTAAGCCTAGTCAATACCCAGAATGAGGAAATGTGTACATACATGTCCTACTTATATAGGTTAAGAAGCGACATGTGGAATAAGGAATGTCCGACAACAAGGTATGCAGAGTGGTTATTGTCCACAACACATAAAATTAGAATGAAGGAATGCAAAACGGGGATAGAACAATAAGGGATAGGATAATAGAAACATGGCCAAGGATAGGACAATAGAGAGTGGCCAACTATAAACCAATGGGGTCATGGCCAAGGATAATACAAGGACAGGAAGTCCTGAGGTGAGACGGACTAAAGGGTGAAGACAAGGAGTGTGGATGGTGGATGTGCTGAGCCGAGACCGGCATACCAAGTGTTATGCATGCGGCATGGACACTTGGTCGTAGATATAGGATGGTTGCTCAGTCGGCACTGCTGAATAAACAGGTCTCAGTACGTGTACTTGACAGAGAAGGTAGAAGGGCCTAAGTCTAGTTGATACCCAGAATGAGGAAATATGTACATGTATGCCCTACTTATATAGGTTTAAGAAGCGACATGTGGAATAAGGAATGTGAGACAATAAGGTATGCAGAGCATGTGGTATTGTCTACAATGAGTAAAATTATAATGAAGGAATGCAAATGGGAATAGAACAATAAAAGATAAAATAATAGAAATGTGGCCAAGGATAGGACAATAGGGGGTGCCTGACTATAAAACAATGGTTGCGACCAAAGATAAAACAAGAACAGGAAGTCCCAAGGTAAGGCAGATTGAGGAATGAGGAGTAGGCATGGTAGGATTAATGGATAGTAAGTTGTGTAGAGTAGGTGAGGGGTCATGGGTAAGGAATATGGGTGGTGGATGTGTCCAGCCAAGACTGGCATACCAAGTGACGTGCATGCAACATGGACACTTGTACATGGGCATAGGATGACTGCTTGGTCCACTGCCAAATTACCAGGTCTTGGTAAGTGTACTTGACAGGTTCATACATGGTACTGATGTTCTTTTGCAAGCATGATGGCAGATTGATTGTCACTGAACATCATTGTAGGTGATAATTTGATGTCAAAAACTTGTTGGATAAGGGATCTGAGCCAAAGGGCCTCCTTGGCCACATGAGCAGCAGCTATATATTCACTTTCTGTTGTAGAAAGTGAAACAACATTCTGATGTTTTGTGCTCCAGGACACAGCATCACCGTTAATGACAAAGGTGTATTCCAATATTGCTGTTGGTCTTCAGCCATACTACCATCTGCATCAGCATAGCCTGTCAATTCAATCTTGGCTCATCCATAAGTCAGCCAAAGCTTTTTTGTACCATTAGATAATGAAAAACTCTTTTTACAGCCTCTCAGTGCATTGGTCCGAACTTCATCAAGTAGTGGGATAGCACTTGGATGGCATATGCTCTATCTGGTCATGTCCCTAGAGTAGCATACATCAATGATCCAACAGCTTTGTGATATGGCATGTCATGCATTTGGCTGTCATTTTAGGGGTCTGGGACATGGAAAGGAATAATCTAGGTTGCATAGGAGTCGATGTGGGTTTCAGTTCATCCAAGTTGAATCATCAATGGATCAAAATGATGTAGGATTCTTGAGAAAGGTGAATGGTACATTGATCTCTGTTTCTTTTCACTTCTATCCCTAATAACCAGTGCAACTTGACCAGGTTAGTGATTGCAACTTGCTCAGAGATCTTTCCATTAAAGTCTTTGACAAGCTGGATTGGCATTGCGGCAATAGCACAGTCATCCATGTGGACCAATACAATTGCAAGATCATAACTGTTGCATTGAAAAAATACTGCTTGGTCAACATTGCACCTAGCAAACTGAAGGTGGTGAGTCATTATTTCAACCAGCTTCTGGTCCCAATGCCTTCCTGACTGTTTTAATCCATACAGTGTTTTTATCAGATGGAACACCTTTCTGGAGGAATTTGGAGCATGGTAGCTGGGTGGTTGAGCCATGTAGATCATTTCACCGGTGGTGTCAAGTTGACGATACTGAGCTCTGGTTTACTTAGCAATACTAACCAAATGACCCTTACCATTTTATTCCACATCTTGCTTCTTAACCTATATAAGTAGTGAATGTATGTAGATAGTTCTTCACTCTGAAATCGACTTGGTTTAAGTCCTCTGGTCTTCCCTCCTCCCATCTGAAGTCCCTTACTCAGGCCCACACTCTCAGCACTCTCTTGAGTCTTTCTTCTGTCCAAATAAGTAGCACTCTTGGAAAAGCAGGGCACAATGCATGAGTATGTTGAATCCAAGCCACCTTGATTGGTCTGCAGGACTTGGCCCATTCCCATCAGCACTATCAGCATTACTGACACCTAACAGTATATTCAAAGTCATACTGCTTCCTATGCCATTTCAGTTCTTACAATTATGCCCCCACATACTAGATCATCAGTCCAGACCAAATACAATCAGCTCACCCCCATGGTTCAACAACGAAGGGCATGGGAGGCCTCCAGCACCCCACCCCTTCTTATTGGACAAAATCATGTGGCAGGGAGTAAGGTTTCTTTCTGAGTTCTAGGACATGCAACATGTGGTTCACAGGTCACTGGGTTGACATTATTGGCAATCATCTAATTGCTGAACAGCATAACTATGATCCTCCTTCAGAGCTTCAGAGTGCTTCACTCAATATTGCCAAGATGAATCCAGGTCAAAAGAATGCACACAATCAGATGCTTAACTCTGCTTTGACAAGGGACAATCAGGGAACACAAAATTGTGATCTCTTCTTTGTACATAGTCTCAGTGGCACTGGCAAGTCTTTCATATAGAATTGTTATGGCCCATGCCCCCAATAAACCCATATTAGTCCCCACAACCACCCACACCTTTTCTGGGACTTTCTGACCATTAAAAGTCTGGAACAATCACTTTCCATAAATCTGTTGCATCAACCCAAAGTTCTGTAATCTCAAACCCCTGCATTTCTGTGACCTAGGTTCCACTCCTTGATAAATGACATGCATGATCATTGTGTACCTCACTCCCTTGTTCTCCCTTTTCTATTAGCCCCTTGTATTCCTTTCTCCCCCTTGTCTTTACTTGGCAAAAGATAGTACAAGGATTAGTTACATGTATATAAACCCCCAGTCAACTGGACTATTTGCCAGTATGAATATCAACTTAATCTGCAGTGTAGTTTCCGATTCAGTTCCAGTAAACTTTCCAAATTTCTGAAATTAGAGACAGATGATCGAGGAGGGTGCAACACATAAGTTGAAGCCAAGTCACCCTTCAACCTTGAACACTCGAATGACTAGTCATACAACCTAATACCACGAACAAGTGACAATTTCTCTGCACTATAGAATTTGTTTGTTCTTCTTTTTCAAAGCATAGATGGGTAGCCCATAACCTGTTGGAATCTAGAAGATAACTACTCAGTTGTGTAGTTGTAACTCGACCAATATTAATACTACCTAGAAGATAACTACTAGATATGTATGAGTACAATATATAGTAAAGGTTCAGATGAGGGTCTCACCTCAGTTGTGTAGTTGTAACTCAACTGAGGGAAGACTGAGCTAACTATGTGGTATTTATACTATAGGAGTGTGGCACAAATACAATAGAAATAAACACAATAGAGGGTAAGAACAATGGTTCTATACCCGGTGTGCAGTCCTGCATGCAGCACTGCATTCTAATACGCAATAATAGATAGAGATAGATAGAGATGTGTTGAACATAGGATTGGAAAATTGGACTACTCATTTCCTATAGCAAGTGTGATTAATTTTGGATATATATATATCCTAGTTATCAACACATCAATGCAAGGATAGTAAGTGGTGATGGTTGCAAAAGACCTACAAGACTATCTCTTCCTTGCATAGGTAGCCACAGGGTGACCATTTTTCAAAGGAGGCTGCCAGGCCACTGTTCTTGCAAAGGGGGAAACTAGGCCACTGTTCTTGCAAAGGGGGCAACCAGGCCACTGTTCTTGCAAAAGCTGCCACCAGGCAAAAGCTGCTGCAAGGGAAAAGCTGCTGGAAGGCAAAGGCTGCTGCCAGGCAAAGGCTGCTGTCAGGCAAAGGCTGCTGCCAGGCAAAGGCTGCTGCCAGGCAAAGGCTGCTGCCAGGCAAAGGCTGCTGCCAGGCAAAGGCTGCTGCCAGGCAAAGGCTGCTGCCAGGCAAAGGCTGCTGCCAGGCAAAGGCTGCCACCAGGAAGGGGTGGCACAGCCACCTTGCTGTGCCTTCCACCCTTTGGGGAGAGCACAGATCTAATCAAACTCCACTAACCTTTTACCTTTTTTAGGTTTTTAGGATATAAGATTATATTCCCAAGATGGGTAGCACCTCTGTCAAACACCTTATTCCATACCAGATCATTCTCATCTTTGATCAATCACAACAAGCCATTCACCATGAAAGATTCATATCCCCAGTACCAACGCCTCTATTTGTGGACAGTTATCAAAATCAATTTAATCCAAGTTCACAGACTGACTAGGATGTCTTCTTCTTAGCAAGGACATTTACACGTTATTATAAATTGGAGTAGGTCTGTCTAAGCACCCATTGAGAATCTTAAGGACCATACTGCACTCAGGATATACGGTGAGTAAACAGGTGAGTAAACAGGTACGATTAAATAAAAAAACTCCAAAACTGTTGTCGTAAGAAAAATAACCGAAAGAGCGAACAATTGAGGTTTTAATCAATCATCGTTGATGGTTTTTCACCAATCTGGTTTGAAGACAAGGGAAAGCGGTGTTTGGAATCGGTTTATCCCCCGCCGTTCCCACGTTCTACGACGGGTTGTTGCATGCGTCGTCAGCCTATATGCTTCTTTGCCTATCTTCTTCGTTGAAAACCCTTGAAATTTTTATACCATGATGTGGGTTGTCTAATGGGGGGCTTGCATCGTCTTCTAGCTCTGGCCACTCCAAGACCCTTGGCTCTGGGATAGGCTCAGCGTGTATACCACCATCATGAACGTCAAAATAAAATTTAGTAGAGGTATCTTTCAACCATTGTAATAATAACTAAATAAAGGATGGGTGAGATTAAATTATATTATATTAGTCAATTCTAGAAGATTTCTAGATGAGAGAGTACTCTCGACTCGAGTGTACAGCTCAGGGTAAATTGGAAAGGAGATGTAATCACTCCCGTGTATTAGAAACTGGATAGTTCTTGTACAGACATGGCTAGAGTATATAAATGCATGACAGGACTGGAAAACAGCATTCAGCTTCTCAGTCCAGACAGTGCTCAAATACTTGTATACCAACATCACTAATGATGTAGTGGAGTATAATAGGAAGTACGGCGACACCAAGTGAAACCATTCCTTCAAAGCTGAGATCATCCGCAACACCAGTTTTGTATATAAGTAATTGGAATTAGAGAATTTCTTTACCATGCAGGAAAGGACGGTAAAGAAATCTACAATGCCAAGTCCTCATTCAAAACTTTTGTCGAGGGGAACTCTGAATCCAAACTCGCTGTTGGACTCGTATATTCCATGTCGTAAAGCGACCAAGACGACGGGAACGACGGAGCCACCCAGGGACGTCCAAGGACGTAAACTCTTCACGTGTCTCTTGGAAAGTACAAAGTCTTCGGAAACAATCAATGACAATACTAAACTCATCTTAAGAATCTTCACACCAATGGGCTTCTTCTGATGTCGTGTCAAGGCAGGTAATCTTCACCTGACTCGAACTACGTTAGGAGAAGGACAAGGTGTAATGGGATTCATGAGATGAGATGAAGCATCTTCCTCTTGTAGTAGAGGAGGAGTCGGATTGAGAGACCTTGAGGACAAAAATCGCGTATTTTGAGGAAGGGGTTGGCGCATTCTGAGATGAGGGGATGTGGATGGAAAAATATTCCAGAGCATAGCGGGGTTTTATAATGTTTTGACATGTTCAAAATAGGCACAGTTTGATGTGAGCTGAATCATATGAATTTGTATAATATATATATAGATATATCAACCAAATTGTACTTGACATTTATAATGATTTTGTCATTATTCAAGTTTTGATCACCAATTCAAAAATTAAATAAAATCTGACATTTGAATTTGCAAAATTTAAAAACCTTGAATGGTAGTCATTGATAGAATCATGATCGAAAATGTATATGAAGGTGAGTAAAACGAGTGTGTTTTGGGGCGTACACCGGAAAAAAAGAACCGGAAAAGGGATAAAGCAGTTCAAATATGCGCTTGATACAATAATTGATACACATATACACGAACATGTATAGAAACAAAACAAATTTGTTACCACAGGGACACCCGAGACTTCGCGCTTGATACAATACCTGAAACACATATCCACGAACATGTATAGAAAACAAACAAACAAACAAACAAACAAACAAGGACTCAGGTGGTCGCTGGGCATAGGTGGGCTCGCATTCCTCTCCGGTGGAATAAAATCCACCCGGCATAACATAAAGAGCCACTGCACCTGGTTTGTCGCCAAATTTGAAACCCTTAAAAAAATAGTCATTTTCACATGTTTCGATTGTGAAATAATATGTTGAAGTTTGAGGAGAAGAATATAATAGTACTGAATTACCTGTACAATTATGGACACACTCAAGTGTCCCCCAGAATACACGCATTTCAGTCATAATCAGACTATATTTCGCGATCCACTCGACTACAATACAACCAAACCAAATCCTGGCTCCATCAATTACCCAAAAACTTTATTCAGCCGGCATAAAATTTAAACGACCGCCAGACGATCATCCAAAAGGCACCACGTGAGCGCTATATAGAGCTACGCGCGCTCGCGCGCCCTATCACAGCCGCTTAAATGGGTCATCATGACGTCCGCCTACTAAACGGATGAAAGAAATCAAACCGACTGACCGATTATTTAATCTCCGACTCGCGTGTTTTGCTTTGTTTTCTTTTTTTTCTTTTTTTTCATATTGAACAACAGAACCGAAAAAGAAGTGTCAAAGGTCCCGTGGATATGTAGTGTACACCCCACCCCCCTGTATCCCGTTTTCCGAATTAGCCCGTTTCTCGGTCACGGTGGTACCTCATATCAAATGGATGTCCGTGTCATACATAGCCTACGACTTCTCTTTTCCGCTTCCGCTGATAATCAGAGTAATAATAATACCCATCAGAAACAACCGCCAGACTGCCAGAGTACACTTGTCTGATGCAAACATTTTATTTATTTACCCACATACTGAAACTTGTTAGGTATCCGGTCTCGACTCTTTCCGTCGAAAGGGATCAAATGAGAACCACTCTTACAGGGGGCAAACCGGTATAGCCGCCCCCCATTGTTGTGTTGACATGCATTGCATTGGAAGGTTCTGAATTGAGTTGCAATGAAATAGAAGTATCAGAAAAGAACGCGTCAAATGTATCCGTTGATGTTCGATGCAATCATCTCCATATCGAGTATATATCATCCATAGTACATAATGAGGAATGAATTACAACAGATTCGATCGAATGGAGGAAAGAATTCCTGTTTTACACCTAAGAAAGACTAGAAACGGAACCTGTAATTATTATACCGACTGTAACAGATACGAAGGCAGCAGACTTAGAGGGAGAGATTATGACTTGGAGAGGCTAACTTTCGACCCAAAGTGCTATGCTACAAAAACGAACCATATTGATGATCTCCACATACCTTCCCGTCTCCCACTCAGTTAAAACTCAGTATATGACGATATTGTCGCTCAAGTAATAAAACTTCATCCCTATCATCTTCCCCCAGCAAATTTTCGCATCCTACAATTTCAACCACGCACGTTAGCCAGTCTACCGATGATCGGAGTGGCTCAACGTTATTCGACCGCACATGATACCGCAAAAAATAA
>QLPI01011258.1:0-15661 GCA_003314275.1 Chroogomphus rutilus
AAGGGTTGTTCGGTCGGTACTACCGAGTGAACCAGAGCTTGGAATCAGGGGCTTGACAATAATACACTCAATGGAATGTTCCCATTTGGTCCAGGGACATGAGTGATGATGACAAAGGTAGTAGCCTGATACAATAACATGAGTGATCCAGACCTCATCGATTATGATGATAAACAGTGTTCTTTAAGTGCGAGACTAGTTTGTTATTATCTATCTATCTGTCTTTTATAGAGAATTCGAGTCCTGAATATAATCTCCTGCATAACTACCCTGAGATGGCATCCACATGCGGTTGACCCGATGTGGGTCACCACATCTCCAATCTATTTCTGTCCACCCTGTTCATGTGATCCAACTCAATGTGAAAATAATATTCCTGCTTCTTGCAGTGCCCTCAACTTCTGTATTGGTATCGTACTCGATTTCTCTGCCAGTAAGTACACCTCACCTGCATATATGTACCCTAGATGTGTCCTCTTCTGCTTCCTAGCCCATGAGTGGTATGCCTCTCTGTCTCTACATGTCCTATGACCTATTTCTGCCCCATAGACCCCACTCCAGGTGCATCTGTTTCCTTTTCATCCCTGTATCTCTCTCTCTCTCAGTGGGCACCTAGCATATAGGCCACTGTGTCTCAATCTGTCATCTCTACATATGCACATGGTACTTCTGTATGTACTTTTCCAGTCTATTTAATACTACTTTTGTTTATCCTGATAATTCCTTATTTATGAATGTATTTCCTAAGTCCATTCTCTGCATAAATGCACTTCTCTGTGCTCCCAATCCTATGTCTCCTCCTAACTCCTCCTTAATCCCCGTTCTCCTCTGTCTCTCATCTCAACACTTATGAGATGGTATATAATAAAAAAATAGATCTCAGTGATTCATACATTTGGGGGAGAGTTGTTTATGTCAAAATCAAGCAAGAGGACAAATTACTGCCAAGGTCTAAGAATGCCAAATGGATCGGTCAACCGACTCAAAGTAATGGCCACTTGATATATTGGCTGGACTCCAGAAGAGTCACAACAGAACATGACATTATACATATACCAGATACTCAACAGATATCCTAAGACATATTTCTTTGTGTGCCTTTTTATCTGTCTTTTTCCATTCAGCAATCATGTTCTGTTCTGTTTTCATAAGCACCTTGGCATCTAACAGCTGTGGTTCCATTTCCAATCCTTCAGTTATCACCCATAGATCTATGTAGATCTTCTAAGATATATTCTAGGTACCTCCACTATGTAATATAATTGCCCCCATTCAAGGGGTTAACCTTGTACATGTTTGATGTAACTGATATAATAGAAGTCATGTGGTATAATAGTATGATCAGGTATGGGTGGGGCCCAATACCTGTAGATTCAGGGAAATTAATGAGATTCAATATTTTAAAGACTTGTTTTAATTCAATCTTGCTATGGGTTATATATACAGACTGTAATAAAATATATTACTAATTCCTCAGTCATGCTATGCTGACTGCATCAGCCATTCCTAAGCCAGATATCATCATACCTGGATCCCATAGATCCATTATGGTAGATCTTAGCCAGTGCTTTCCAGCTCATGCATGGCTGTATTGGCAGTCCCTTCAAAACAGCATTCAGCTGTAACTCAAGCCCTTAATACATGTCAACTAACCTCAAGTACCTAATATCTATACTCTAGATATGTTCCTTTTTAACCATTTCTGATATCTTTAAACTCTTATATCAATACCTGTTATCCATTTACAGCCATATCTCTGACTCACTCTTTGGCTCTGAATAGCTTTCTTTCTCACTGAATATTTCCTTATTAGGGTATAGCAAGCTAACTGAATTCAAACCTCATGACCCATTTGACATCACACTTATCTAGTCTCTGATATAGATGCTGAAGCAAGCTAGTCTAAATTTGGATGAGTTCTAGGCCTTTGCACATGGAATCCCTGGATATTCAAGACCATGAGCTTATTACCCCATACCACATAGCCATTTCTAATCAAACTCCATTAACCTTGTAACCTTTTTAGGTTTTGAGGATATAAGATTCTATTCCCAAGATGGTTAGCACCTCTGCCAAGCACCTTATTCCTGTTGGAGTTACAAGCAGTAGAAGCTACTTACAGTGTTAGTAAGCAACTGGTACAGTAGCCTAGCTGAGTTTCAATAAAGAAATCAACATGTCTTAGCCTAAGCTTCTATGTGTAAAGGCCAGCTACTATATGACTAGTAGCCTGGTTGTGCTCTTTAGTTGCAACAGGTTATGGGCCCTGTCATAGGACTTGTTCCCAGTTTGAAACTGGTAAAAATAGCTGGCTGGGACTAGGCAAAAGTCCCAGGGGTCGACTCATGGCATCCACAATAGGAACACATGCCGCACAAACATTGCACCCTACCCACATGGCTTAGTAGGATCCAGGGGGTGCAGGACACAGGCATGGATGGCTATGACAAGATATTTTAGAGCGCAAAAGTGAAAACTGTGTTATTATGTAAGCTAAATTCAAACTCAGATCAAAACATCAAAGATGTAATACATAAAACAAGTCATATCTGGGCAAATACCAGTCATATCAAATGGAAACATAAAAGGGGGACTTCAGTGTATCTTAACACCCCCCCTCGATGAAGTCTCCCTTCATTTCTGCAAACTCCCAAGCCTGTCCTGCACTTCTCATGTTTCACCTTAACAAGTCCCTTTGTGAGCACATCTGCAACCTATTAGTTGAAATATATGCTGAGTCGAAGCCTTGATTGATCAAGAAATGGGTGGGATTGGAAGTGATGTTCATTATCCTATCTACTTAGTGTTATCGAGTATATATCATCCATAGTACATAATGGGGAATGAATTACAACGGATTCGATCGAATGGAGGTAAGAATTCCTGTTTTACACCTAAGAAAGACTAGAAACGGAACCCGTAATTATTATACCGACTTTAACATATACGACGGCAGCAGACTTAGAGAGAGAGATTATGACTTGGAGAGGCTAACTTTTGACCCAAAGTGCTATGCTACAAAAACGAACCATATTGATGATCTCCACATACCTTCCCGTCTCTCACTCAGTTAAAACTCAGTATATGACGATATTGTCGCTCAAGCATTAAAACTTCATCCCTATCATCTTCCCCCAGCAAATTTTCGCATCCTACAATTTCAACCACGCACGTTAGCCAGTCTACCGATGATCGGAGTGGATCAACGTTATTCGACCGCACATGATACCGCAAAAAATAAGCGAGATCGGATGCCCGAAACTGGCTGCTGGATATGCGGAGTGCGACGACTCGAGGGCACGCTGGTGCAGGAGGGGACGCTTCCTCTTGTCGTACAAGCTTGCTGAAAAACGGTGCTTCAATTCGACACGCTGAAAGGTGCAGGGTGGATAGGTTAGGCAAACAGGTACACAAGTTGCCTATTCCCTGACCTAAGGTGGCACGGGTAAGCATCAAGTGTCGCAATGTTTCATCATGTCCTGCCTCAGTAGTGATAACAGTGCACTCAGAGGAGACGAGCGACGCTCTGTAGTGGGACTGGCATTGAAAGAGAGTGTATCCAGAACAGGGCCACGCAGATATCTGAATAGCGACAGTGATTCAAGTGATACTTCGACTCTGAGAGCCAAAGATGTGAGCATGGGGAGCAATGAGGCTCCTAGTGCGGAAAAATCTGGTGGTTGGATACTACTATGACGACGGATATCCGAATAATCTGTCCAGTATAGGCGCCGTAAATTGGAACAATGCGCGAGAATATCGAGGTAGGATGCAGAGGGAGATATGGAAAGGGAGACACTGAGTGTTTGCAAGGATAATAACGAGTCTCGTGTGAATGACCGCATTGTGGTTTCACAGCCTTGTAAGATCAGTGATGAAAGATTAGGTGCACTGATGGTCCCAACGATTTCATGCGGGTCCATATGCATGTCACCAATGATGCCAAAGACCTCCATCTGGAGTGCCTCTGTGCACTGATTAACGGGAAACATATCCGTTAATGTTAAGGTCAGATCAACCAAAGCACGATAGTGCCTTAAGTGCCTTAAGTGGTCGATGAACAACCGTATTCGTGGGAGCTGTCCTCGAATGAGAGCGAGCACGGATTGAAAACGACCTGCATCAAGACTCCCGAACCACACAGAGGGTTGCATATAAATATCCACCGGTTCCTTTTCAGAATGCAATAACCAGGTTTCAAGGACTTTTAAATCATCTGGAAGATGACGGTCAAGCGCAATAGTCGTCCACGCCCTCGGGGTTGCATCCACCACTTCCCTCCAGCGGTGACATACGCAACGAATGGCCGAACGAACATAGTTTGGGTGCGGTTCGTGGCCATCAAGGGGGTCTTCGGAGTTCTCGCTTTGTAAATTCTCCAGGCAAAATCAAGGAATGCACAGCACGAATATTTCTTGGATGAGTTTGTGTGGGAGACGGCGGATGGGAGCGACCAGAGACTGGGAGATTGAGTATACTCTGCGAACGTTCGCTTGTTGGTGGCGTAGTTGTTTTAATTGATCTTTGAGAGATATTTCAAGTCGATTGATTGAAGTTCTTGTCGTTGTTCTTTGATGCGCGCACTGATTAATGATCTTGCATACGCAGATAGTATGTAGTCCGTAGACAAGAGTGATATGTCTTCAGCAAGGGGTATATCTATGTATTGGCAATCAGTCAAAATTCCCCTATAATTAAATCGATACTCACAAGGGTAGGTAGGTTGACGGGATGGAGGTTAAGAAAAGAGATAAAACCAAAATTATAATGTCGGGGGGGTTGCTACAGGGAAGACAGCGCTGGGCGCGGCGCCCTAAAGCAACACATTACTCCAGAATTAGATCACGCTGACAAGACGTCATATCGCAGTTCACAGTTACGCGCCTGATGTACTCTATGCAAGCCCACGTTAAATTTATGGTCAAGTGTATAGAAAAGGGGCAGGGCTAGACGATAGTCAGAACGAGCTGAGCTATCGTCATACAGTTGTCGACTACTTATACTTCTATGAGTGCTGCGGTTGACTGTCGCACATGTCTCACAATAGTACAATAAGAACAATGCGCGAGTTAGACAAAGGAATGGATATGATAAGGGGCAACCTAATCCGGCTCGCCAATTTGCTCAAGTGTCACCGCTTTTCCTACAAAGTGTCCCCTAACGCGTAGTTTGTTGTGACGAAATAATATTGAGTGGCATTGTACAAATCTCCTACATTAAAACTGTAATATCTCCCCCAATCACTCCCAGATCAAGGTGCAATTCTGCACCGAAGTTCTATACACCATGAAGAACCTGTACAAATATTTACAGGAATTTAGGAAAAGATTTTGTGTAATTCTATATACCCAGCCCCATACCTAGCTAGCCCCATGGTCCGGAACAGCAGATAGTGAATGATATACAGAAGGGGAACAAGGGAAACAAATAGGAGGACACACAGGGGATATAGGGGAATGCACTCACATGCAGAGGAACAAGAAATAGTGAAACCGGGGTGCATATATACAGTCACCGAGGACAGCTGACAGAAAGACAGGAGGGGAGGACATGGGACATGGCTCAGGAAGGAGATATTTGTTGCGCACAAGAAGGGAACAAAGGGAGAAGCACTTATATTCAATTGGCACCACTGACAGGTGTCATATCTCTATGAAGATCTTATTGGGGAAGCCCACAATGGGCCGGCCCTGCATATGCTCCACAATTCCCATTAACTACAGATCATAATTGTATCACGGGATACATTTGTATAAAGCTACTGTAGTTACAAGGAATTAACAAAAAAAAAAGACAAAAACAATACTTTTATCCCCCATCACTAGCCACTAGGTTATACTTGAAACTCATCACTCGCACTGAACCGGAAGGTTAAGCGCCGAGCGTACTTTCCTATTTAGGAGAAGAACAACAGTTACTCGTCGTACAGTCAGGCCGGGCTGCAGCTGGGTTCCCCACATCATATACTATTATATTATACATCTAAACATTAAGTTTCTCTTGTGGGAGAACCACAACTCGCCCAACCGGCGCTTTGGCGCCCAGACCGGTTCCCCGGAACGGCGCCTAGGTGGAGGTGAAACCCGGGACTTAGCCTAGGGTAGATCATCAATAGCACAAGACTTTCTCTATCAATAAATATAGATAAAATCACATTAAATACAGGCAACCATTATCCTAGTTGTAGTGTCGACTCTCCGATATTCTAGCATAGGAAACCCCAGAAAAACCTAGTTTACCACTCCAAACAACATAGTTGTCGGGGAGCCGACCTTTTTACTCGTGTCACAAACTATTCTCCTGCGGTGTTGCAATGCCAGCATCACTCGTCTTACTCTGTATAATAGAGGCCTAGGAACGCGGGAGGACAGATACCAGGTCCGCAGTTTTCCTCAATATGCGACGCAACCTTTGTATTTCAAACAACATGTACCATGCGGTCCGTGGCATGTGCGGCAGCAGGAAGCGAGACGGGGAGGGGGAAGCAGACATTGCTTATCAATCCGCCAGATCTAAAATGAATCAATCGATCGGAATCTTGCGAGAGGCGGTGTTTTTCGGTAGTGAGAGTCACAAAGGGGACTGATCCAAGAACTACCGCTGTCACACACCTGCAGTTCATCTCAAATTTAGTTAGATCTAAAAACTGTAGCAATTTTACTGGTCCTTGGCCAAAGTGAAACAAACACTTATTGGAACTTGAAAACCTTCTAGTATGTAAGTATGTGCAAAGGCAGCTGCATTGACTAGGGCTATATGTGGAGCTTCCAGCTTCAGAATGGATCCAGAAATGGGCAATAGGGCAGCAATATGTGTCAACTGGGCCAAAGCCTTCGAAATGCTGCTAGGCTTGTTTCAGGTAGTTTGGAACATAATACTCCCCATTACCCAGTCAATCAACGGATTGTATCAGGTGAGCTAGTTATGACCAAGGACTACTGGAAGAATCTAGCAATGTGATATAAAAATTAAAGGATTAAATGTAACTGTACAACTCTCAGTATTTGCTCATTGCAAAGTACTGTAATATATTATTTACCTGTACAACTCTACAAGTATACAAGTAAGTAACAAGTTGAAAGTAAACTATAATAATGTTTCTTACCTCAGTATTTGCTCATTGCAAAGTACTGAGGAAATGAGAAAAATAACTACCTCTTTTATAATCTTTAGAGAACAAAAGAGATGCAAAAACAATGAGGAAATTATTCACTGCACAATATATTTTTGGATAACAATTGATTTTCTGTGTCATAATGGAGTGATGCAGGGTGAAACAGTTTGCCTTTGTTCTTCCCAGCCATCACCATTCCTACACTCCCCCTCAAACAGTAGTCAGCCCAAGCTCAATGGTGAAATGCTTGACTTTCGCTGAAGGGAGGGCTTTGGTAAGGGTATCCATGACCATATCCTCAGAAGGACAGTAAACCAGGTGAACGACCCCCTTTTCAATGATCCAATGGATAAAGTGGTAATGTATATCGATATGCTTGGTTCTGTCAGGCTTCAGGAATACCGAGGTGTTGGACAGGGATGGCCAAGTCCTACAGGCTGGAAGTAGTGGCTGTGGCTTCAACGTACTTGTGCGTTGCACCCTACTCTCTGTGCATGCCACTGATTTGCAACAGATGGGATACTCAGGAGGATGCCAATGATGCTGGCCTGAGTAGAGGACTTTAACAGAGGAGGAGAAGGTAGAAGGGCCGAAGCCTAGTCGATACCCAGAATGAAGAAATATGTACATGCATGCCCTACTTATATAGGTTTAAGAGGTGACATGTGTAATAAGGAATGTGGGACAATAAGGTATGCAGAGCATGTGGATATTGTCCACAATGAGTAAAATTAGAATAAAGGAACACAAACAGGAATAGAACAATAAAAGATAGAATAATAGAAATGTGGCCAAGGATAGGACAATAGGGGGTGCCCAACTATAAAAAGATGGTTGCAACCGAAGATAAAACAAGGACAGGAAGTCCCAAGGTGAGGTGGATTGAGGAATGAGGAGTAGGTATGGTGGGATTAATGGATTGTGAGTTGTGTAGAGTAGGTGAGGGGTCATGGGTAAGGAATGTGGGTGGTAGATGTGCCCAGCTGAGACCGGCATACCAAGTGACATGCATGTGGCATGGACACTTGTACATGGGCATAGGATGACTGCTCGGTCAGCACTGCCAAATTACCAGGTCTCAGTAAGTGTACTTGACAGGTTCATACATGGTACTGATGTTCTTTTGCAAGCATGATGGCAGATTGATTGTCACCGAACATCATTGTAGGTGATAATTTGATGTCAAAAACTTGTTGGATAAGGGATCTGAGCCAAAGGGGCTCCTTGGCCACATGAACAGCAGCTACATATTCACTTTCTATTGTAGAAAATGAAACAATATTCTGATGTTTTGCACTCCAGGACACCGCATCTCTGTTAATGACAAAGGTGTATTCCAATATCACTGTTGGTCTTCAGCCATACTACCATCTGCATCAGCATAGCCTGTCAATTCAATCTTGGCTCATCCATAAGTCAGCCAAAGCTTTTTTGTACCATTTAGATGATGAAAAACTCTTTTTACAGCCTCTCAGTGCATTGGTCTGAACTTCATTGAGTAGTGGGACAGCATTTGGATGGCATATGCTATTTCTGGTCGTGTCCCTAGAGTAGCATACATCAATGATCCAACAGCTTTGTGATATGGCATGTCATGCATTTGGGCCCATTTGGCTGTCATTTTAGGGGTCTGGGACATGGAAAGGAACAATCTGGGTTGCATAGGAGTCGATGTGGGTTTCAGTTCATCCAAGTTGAATCATCAATGGATCAAAATGACATAGGATTCTTGAGAAAGGTGAATGGTATATTGATCTCTGTTTCTTTTCACTTCTATCCCTAATAACCAGTGCAACTTGCCCAGGTTAGTGATTGCAACCTGCTCAGAGATCTTTGCATTAAAGTCTTCGACAAGCTGGATTGGCATTGCCGCAATAGCACAGTCATCCACATGGACCAATACAATTGCAAGATCATGACTGTTGCATTGAAAAAATACTGCTTGGTCAACATTGCACCTAGCAAACTGAAGGTGGTGAGTCATTATTTCAACCAGCTTCTGGTCCCAATGCCTTCCTGACTGTTTTAATCCATACAGTGTTTTTATCAGATGGAATACCTTTCTGGAGGAATTTGGAGCATGGTAGCTGGGTGGTTGAGCCATGTAGATCATTTCACCGGTGGTGTCAAGTCCACAATACCGAGCTCTGGTTTACTTGGCAGTACTAACTGAATGACCCTTACCATTTTGTTCCACATCTTGCTTCTTAACCTATATAAGTAGTGAATGTATGTAGATAGTTCTTCACTCTGAATATCGACTTGGTTTAAGTCCTCTGGTCTTCCCTCCTCCCATCTGAAGTCCCTTACTCAGGCCAACACTATCAGCACTCTCCTGAGTCTTTCTTCTGTCCAAATAAGTGTCACTCATGGAAAAGCAGGGCATAACGCATGAGTATATTGAATCCAAGCCACCTTGATTGGTCTTCAGGACTTGGCCAATTCCCGTCAGCACTATCAGCATTACCAACACCTAACAGTATATTCAGAGTCATACTGCTTCCCATGCCATGTCAGTTCTTATGATTATACCCCCACATACTAGATCATCAGTCCACACCAAATTCAATCAGCTCACCCCCACGGTTCAACAATGAAGGGCATGTGAGGCCTCCGGCACCCCACCCCTTCTTATTGGTTAAACCTTGCCAGCAATCGAACTATGGCATCTCGCCTCCCCCTTCAAGCATCAAAGAGGTAGTCAACAATGACATTGAATACATAGACAACAATAATGGCTAGCCTATTGTTTTTGTGAATCTGCTTACATTTGGGATCATAAAATCTGTAAGGGAAACCCCTGAAGTGCCTGTGGGCCATCATACAGAGCTGACAAGGGAGAAATCCTTAGTATTTCGATATTGTCTATGTATACAAGAAGGAGGGGGGCTCACCTGAGAAAGGGTAAATCCTAAGAGGAAATATTAAGGCCCCTTGTCAGTGAGTCCATACTCTATATACCCTTTTCCTGTACTTTGCTTCTTCAACATACCTTACCCCCCAATTGGTCCCTAAGGTATGCAAACCCCCAAAAAAAAACCTGGTAATCAGCCCACATTGTCAGTATCTCAGCTCAGCATCATGTGGGACCACAGTTGGTTTGCCTGACTTATGGAGAGCACATCACACATCCATCCCTTCCTTGGCCCCTTGGTCCCTTTGGTCCCCTTGGTCCACCCCCCTTTACTCCCTACTCCTCAGTTTCAGTTTGGTCTGGACAGTGGGTCATCCCCTGACAAAATCCCTACTGTTCTATTGATCTGATTCCTCTCAAACTATTTGATAGTACTACTAACTTGGTCATTACTGAATCTGTAGAATCACCAATCTGTTTCCCATCTGGACACTTACAGTCTGTCAATTTTTGTAGGAATGGTGATGGCCAGACAGAATAAAGGCAAACCATTTCACCCCACATTACTCTATTGTGACACAGAAAATCCATTGTTATCCAAAAATATATTTCGCAGTGAATAATTTCCTTATTGTTTTTGCATAGCTTTTGTTCTTTAAAGATTATAAAAGTGGTAGTTATTTTTCTCATTTCCCTCAGTACTTTGCAATGAGCAAACACTGAGGTAAGAAAAATTATTATAGTTTACTTTCAACTTGTTACTTACTTGTATAGGAAATATGCAGGGTGCAGTCCATAGGGGCCACTTGTGGGAGGTGCAATGAGCGGAAGGTGGGGTGTAATCTTGCAGCCCCTTGGCAGTGAAAGGCTAAGAGCCAGGAGGAAATTGAGTCAGAAAAGGAGAATGAGGAGAGGCAGAGTGAGGGGGAGGAAATGGAGGAGGAGAAAGATTGGCTGAAGAAGAGGCCAAGAAGGGCCATGACTATGCAAGTGAGCGAGCAGGCGATGGCCCTGCAGCCAAGTAGAGGGGCCATGACTGTAGATGTCCCCCAGCTGGAGGGGTTGGGATCTTGGCATCCTGCCGAGATCAGGGAAGATATCCTGCAGGGGCAGGCAAGGATGAACCAGTTGCTCCTCCATTTGGTGGAGGGGGTTTAGTTCATAGGTTGCACGGTAGCCCTATTGGGTAAGGACCGGTGCAGGGGTTTGGGAGTGTTGGGAGGTTTGGGAGGTTTGGATGGGAGTGAGAGTCCAGGTGAGGATTAGTTGATGGATGATGAAGATGAGGGGAATAAAGGGGAATAAAAGGAGAGAGAGAAGGATGACAGGAATGAAGAGATGGTGGTAGATGAGACCTTAAAGAATGATTGATTAATATATATATATTGAGTGATAAAAGAAAGGAAAAGAAAATAAAGATATAAGGGACAAAAGGAAAAGTGAGACATGCTGAGGGATCCGGTCATCCTGGTATGATGAACAGAGGGGAAGAGAGGGTGATAGGTTGACTGAGAGAGATGTCAGGAATGGGTGTGATTGTGAGATCTAGAATAAAGTGTCGGAAGGTTAAAAGAGAGGGGAATTCGGGATGGAAGTAAGGTCAGGATAATGTAGGGTCAGGATGGATAGGAATTAAGGTTGAGATGGGGTAAATGGAGGGAAGTTTTAGGACAGGGATGTCTTCAGGAGGGGAGATTGTGTAGTTCAAAGGGTATCTAGCTAGTCACCACCCTCCCCCCTTTTAGGTAGATGTCCCACCATCTAATAAAAGTATCAGCTTCTAGCTGAAGAGAACAGAAAAAGAGCGATGAGAGTATATAATGTGAATATATGGAACAGATGAGGTGAAAATGGATGGGGACAGATGGAAAAGACCTTGGCTGAATGTACCAAATAACGCTGCTGACTGAGAGGTCCCAGCTAACAAGCTTGCCAGCCTTTCTGGTATACAAGCATGCACAAAGGCAGTTGCATTGACTAGGGCTATTAGCAGAGCTTCTAGTGATAGAACAGGATCCTGGGGAGGCTGTTGGAGCAGTGGCAAGTGCTAACTAAACTGAGGCCATCAGGATGCACCTAAAAACATTAGTGGTGTTATGGAACATAACACTGCCCAATACCCTGTTAATCAATGGATTATAGCAGGTGAGCAAGTTGTAACTGAATATTGCTGACCGACAGATCTGTCAAGTCCACAATACTGAGCTCTGGTTCATTAAACCCACATACCAGTGACAAGTTGTTCCTCACTAGCACATGGTCTCAGCTTGGTAGATTTGGCACATCATTTGGTTCACTCTCTCTACCCCATATCCTCTATTCTTTATCATTCATTCATTCCCCATCCTTTTCCCTATCCATTTCCCTTTGGGACATTTATTATTCATTTATTATTCAGTCATGGCCCTATTGTATTATATTCAGGCAATTTTCCATTGTTCTATTTTCACCCACTCTCCCATTAATCTATTCTTGGCCATTTCTCATTATTCTATTCTTGTTTAACATTCCTTATTCTATTCTTGATCATTGTGGACAATACCTCCACATGCTCTGCATACCTTATTGTTCTCCATCCCTTATGCCACCCTGTTCCACATCTTGCTTCTTAACCTATATAAGTAGTGAATGTACTGTATGTAGATAGTTCTTCACTCTGAATATTGACTTGGTTTATATTCTCTAGTCTTCCCTTCTCCCAACCAAAGTCCCTTACTTGGGCCAACACTCTTGGCACTCTCCTGGGTCTTTCTTCTGTCCAAATTAGTGGCATCCACAGAAAAGCAGGGCGCAATACACGAGTATATTGAAGCCTAGCCACCCTGATCGGTCTGCAGGACTTATTCCCATCAGCACTATCAGGATTACTGATACCTAACAGGATCTAGTGATGTGACAGATGGATGGGTGGACTGAAATTGCCCTGATGGAGAACCCAGTAGACATGTCTATATATTTAGTAATAACCAAATTAGTAGTACTAGATCAAGAGAATTCTAAGGGGGAATAAAATAAAGGCATAAACTATGAATGGATGCTGATTCGATCAAGCATGCAAGGTGGGTTGCTAAGGATTTTTGGCACCAGATCAGATAATGGAATATTTAAAGAAGATAGAGAGGAATAGAAGCATTGATCTAAACCTCACTACTGGCACTAGCTGAGTCAACGCAACTCTTGGTGTGCTTAGAGGGTGACAGATGACAGACTAGTTTTTCATTGCCTGGGCTGATTCTTCAGCACTGGCATCTGAGGTATCAGTTGCCTGGGGGACAGAGTCAGGAGTGGTAGTCATGCGGGCCTTGGTTGCTTTGGTGCATTCAGCAACTTTGTGATTACTGGCTGCACAAAGGAGACACAAGTTGTTGTCCATACATCTCTATCATTCAGTTGGGAGGAGCTTGCGTTCCTTGCTGAGGGTTTTAGTGTACTTGGGTGGATTTGGCTGAGGAGTTTTACCATCCTTGCTCTTAGAGATGTCCTTGTTGCTGCTGTTATCGTTGCTGTTACCTTGATGGAGGTTGTCCAGGGTGGATCTGTTGCCAGGCTTGTCTGATTTCATATCTTTCTTTGGCTCACTACTTCCCTCTACAGACTGTTCAGCCTTTCGTTCCCAATATCTCATGTTGATCCTTTGAATGAGGTTTTGAAGGTTATCAAGTGTGTGGGGTTTGTCAAAGTGGATGAGACCATCCTTGATGCATTTCAGCAGTGCCATATACACTTTGCAGGGGAGAGCATTGTCATTGTAATCAATGAGAGCCATGAGCCTGTAAAATTCTACAACAAACCTAGTAGCCTTATGATTGTCCTGCATGGTTAGCTTCTTGAGACCATCTTGGCATCAGCTCATTCATCCCACAAGCCAAAATTGATCTTTAACTCATCGATAAATAGCTCCAAATCGCTTGTCCAGTGAGGTTCTGTGTTTGGATTACCGGTCAGGTAAGGTATTGCAACTATAGAGTACAACCAGGCTACTAGTCGCATAGTAGCTGGCCTTTATGCATAGAAGCTTAGGCTAAGACATATTGATTTCTTATTGAAACTCAGCTAGGCTACTGTACTAGTTGCTTACTAACACTGTAAGTAGCTTCTACCGCTTGTAACTCCAACACACCCCCTCAAGCGTAGAAGTGTATGCGTTCTCTTTTGCATCCATGCAAGGTAAGTGTGTAGCGGTGTAGTACATGCTGTTTTGCCAATAAGATTCCGAATGGCGCTTAGTTTCAAGTGGCGGGATTCCTCCAACCTCCTGTAGGTCATTTGTGGGACTGCTTTAAACTTGTCAACCGCATCTGCGTGCCGGTCCTGGTCCCTGTGCTTTCTAGCATGGCGTCCCACGGGCGAGGTTGCTTCGCGCCTCCTTCGGGCTCTAGCTCTCAAGTCCCTGGGTCCGGCTACTGCTCCGGTTCCACCCCCTCAGCTCCGGCTTCCACTCCATCCACCTGGTATGTGGCAGCCGCTTGCTGCATCCGTGCCGTTGTATCGTCGTGGTACGGCATGGCGTCATGGTGGAGGTGCGTGGTACCGTCGCGTACGTCGCGGTCAACGGTGTCACGTCGAGATGTAGTGGTGGTGTGCTACAGCGCCGCCTTGTTAAGGTCTTCTCATACATCCTGCCATCCGTTGCCATGGATGGCCTCTAATGCCCTGTTCATCCCCTCTAGCCCCTCCACTTCTCCAGTGGCTCCACCTCCCATCCTTGCCGGTCCTCTGCACCTCATGGTGCGCGCATCCGCGCCGGCATGTCATCACGGCCTGGCATGGCCTGGTGGTGGTTTTAGGTGGGGTTCCCGGTGCGGCCAGTGCATGGTCGGCCCATGTCACATCATGTCCAACGCGCGTGGGGATGGCCGCGCTCGTCGTGTTGTGGCCAGCACGCATCACGTCGCGTCCAACACACGTGGGGATGGCCTGGCTCGTCGTGTCGTGGCCAGCGCGCATCACGTCGCCTCCAACGCATGTGGGGATGGACGCGCTCGTCGTGTTGGTGCCAGCGCGCGTCACAGCGCGCATTAGGCCAGTAAATCTGGCAGCCTTTGCGGCTGCCAGCACGTCGCGTCCAACTCTCTCGACGTTGCGGCGTCTCTCGCGTTCTGTATGGCGGCATCGAGCCCGCCCTCGTTTGCGGCATGTGTTGACTGGGGTTCTGCTGTGCACAACGGTATGTGGGTTATTTTGCTGTTTTCCTTCGAGTCTTTGCTGACTTTCTTTTCCACTCCTGTGAAATCCAACTTCTCAACCATTGTCTTCCCATATTTTATTTGGGCCAATGCGCTGATTGGCGACCCTTCGTTTTGGACATGCGCCACGTCATTGCATTCGTCAGCTGTATCCACGTCTGGTCTCGTCACTGCGGTACGCGGCTCTTTCTCACTTGTTCGTGTGACTGCGCAGCAGTCCGCGGCCTCTCGTACTCGATTGACTTGGGATATACGTCCGGCAGCCTCAACGGCTGGCTGTCCGCTGCGCGCGACGTATCGCGGTACCCCTGCGGTGGTGTGGCGCCCCCTTCGATCGCATGCGGCGGTTCTGATTATTGCTGCCCACTGTGTTAGCAGTGTCCGGATGATCCTTGGGTCAGGCTAGTAAACATCCTGTCCCATCCGGCTGGTCTTAAGGTGCATCTGATGAGATTATGAGCAAATTACAGTAGGTTTGAAGAATTTGTAGGCAGTCTATTTTATTTA
>QLPI01011259.1:0-21825 GCA_003314275.1 Chroogomphus rutilus
TTTAGTTCGTTCCGGGGCTCTGAATGGTAATCTCTAAGTCCATCTTTCTACATGTGCACCTTCCAGTGCTCCCTACTCTGTGTCTCCTCCTGATTCTCCCCCAATCCCCTGCCTTCTCTTTCTCTCGTCTCAACAGGTGACATTTTTCCAGTCAAGGTTTATGCCCCCCAATGAAGACGTAGATTGTGGATTGTATTAGTTTAAAAGTCGGCTCAGATATGTAATACGCAGTTTGTGAGATGTTCAATGTGTAGAAATAAATGTGAATGAATGATGTGGATGGTATGTACTACACCTAGAGATAGTGTCCCGGCATATCCGGGTACTTGACAAGATAATTGGAATATAAGTTGGTTCAAGGCTTTGATCGCGTATACAGATGTTGAGTTTATCAATAGGTCAAGAGACGAATGAGATGAAACTGGAACTAAAGTATATTCTTTGTAGCTATCTGATTTTATACGCAAATGAGTCATAGTACTATAAAACAAACACTTCCTAATGCAGCGACGGCGTCCTTGATCTGGATGCAGGGTTGTTGCCCTGTTACTTGATTGTCCCTATATGTCGCTGTGAGTCGTTGCATTTTCATTCTATATATAACTGATGATGTTCTCTTATTAAACAGTATGCGTTTCTCAAGGACCTTCGGGACATCAGCGAAGCACCAAACATCTTATCATCCCAACATGCACTGAAAGACTGAAACACGTGGCGGACTCTCTTTGATTACAAAACCACACGCTTCTCGAATATACATCAGCGATCGCCGCTGATTGATTCAATTCTATAGGAAATTGGTTGATGACCTGCCTATCGCGAGCCGCAGAGGATAAATGTCCGAGTAGATTAGTTCATATATCAATGACACGTTCAAATTTTGATGGCGAATAAGTCCAGGCTAATAATTGACTCAAGCTAGTGTACGTGGATGTTTGAATGGATGCTATGAGATCGATGCTGATCGGATCGAGTCTCTTCCGACACTTTAAGCATTGGCTGACACCGCTTCGGAAGCGGATCTCTAGGATCAGGACAAGGTACGGCTTCGCTCGACTATTATATATCATGTCTGTTAGGCAACTAACGGAGAATGGAACAGCATGCATAGTCAGATGCCCATTTCTAAAAAATGACAGATAATAGTGCTCACCGCCCATGATATGGACGCAGCATGAATGACCAGTGGTTTGTATGACTGGGGGAGGAGCTGTAAGAGTGACAACCAGGTCGGCAGAAATGATTGAGAGGGGGATAGGGCAGCAATATCAGAGATGAGGTAGCAAGAGCTTAATCGGCGGCAGTGCAGTATAAGTAGGCGCGGCGCGCCTTTTCGTTGGTTGCTTATATTATGAAACTGTTGTTCGACATGTTAAGCTGTCTCCATCAAGACTGTCGTGCATAAATCAAAGAATTTTGACCAGTAGAACTGGAGATGTCACACTAGAGGCCTGCCATGCCCGAAACTATTTTTGTCAGGGAATTATTGCTCGTGGATCCAGTGCCAAAAGAGTCATTATCTACTCTGCCTTCTTGACCCATTAGTAGACTCGGACTCGTTCAATACAATCGCGACGGCCGGTACTTACATTGGAAATGGGTGACTCGGTCGGGATTCGGGATAGGACAATACATATATTGGTCAATGTCAATGTTGTAGTAATATAGCTTATGATATCAGGCAAGTTGTTGCCAGCCGAGATACGCCCTGGATTGAGATGCCTTTTCCACATCCAGAAGCACTGATGTCTGAGATGTGATCCATTCGGCCGACGGTCGGCCTTTCCCCGTCATGTTTCCAACTACATCTATGTCTCGGGACTTGCTTGGGTATTTTGAAACAAGCCCTTGAATCACGAGAGACACATACCAGGGTAAACCATCCGCCGTGAAGTCTCGAGTCATTTTGCGTCTGTTGCACAATGAATCTAATACAATTGTCATCTTTGACTCGGAGCGCAGCTTGCTACAGCCTTGTAGTCAACTTTGAATACGCACTTTGGAAATCAATGTATCAGTATACTTATCAAGAATTTTAAGCGATTGGAAGGCTCTGAAGTCACTGGACGACCAGCAACGGTCTCTCCAATCTTAAGCATTTGGTGTGCTATGGCAGTACCCGAAGGTCCACATGTATAACTAGCCACTGACACCGTCACTCTATTCACACCAATCTGAGTATTGATAATGTCCAGTTCTCGTGAATTCCTTCACACATCTGGTTCCCGCAGCTACGCGGCGCACGATAGACACCTGCCACCCATTCGTGACGTTGTCGGAGGCAAGCTCATCAATCGCAAGAACTGCTAAGCCCACAGCTCACTGCGGTCCCCATAGATGAACTCGAGGGCAGAAACCTCCCCCATACTCCGAACTACGCTCGGGGGGCATTCGGTCAACCAAGTGGCATGGTGGGTCATGATATGAGCAGCTTCCCTCCCGACCTAATTATGTCTCTGCAGGGCGGACAACGAGGCCCAACTCTTCCCCCAATACAAGCAAGACACGTTCCATCAAATTCCCGCAGCGACACAGCCTATCATTCCAGGGGAAGTGGGTCAACATCCTCATCAGCAACAGAAAATTACAGGTCTGGGCAACCCGAACATAGGCCGTGGCAACGTGGGGGACGACAACCCCAAGCACAGCACAGGCCATATTCAGGACCTGCCCACGAACAAGATTATGCGTATCGTGTTTCGCGGAACTCCGCTACAGAGAGTCCGCTTGTGCACGCCGCATACTCTGCACCCTCCCCGGCTCAGGTGGTCCTTCCCTGCGGTGGTGGGCCACCGTCGCAGACGGCTGACGATGACGCTAAAAAGCGACACACATGTGAATACTGCGGGAAGAAGTTTGGCAGACGAAGCACTCTGCAGGTCAGTCTTGTCGAGATGGTAGACTGGTTAATTCATTGATCGCAAAACTTGGCACGCCACAGATACATTTACGTACACACACCGGCTCGAAACGTAAGCGCCACGACAGGATTATTTTGTGACTCGTGAGTTGACTCTCCCTACATAGCCTTTGCCTGCGAGTGGCCGGAATGCAAATGGAGCTTCAGTGTCCGGTGTAATATGGTGCGCCACTTGCGAACCCACGAGCGGAACAACATGTCGGACCCAACACAGAGAGATGCCGAGGAGGATCACACGCCCTCTCAAGAACCACAGTCTGGCTCTGGCTACTACAGTTCCTCCATGCACAGGTGAAGGCGATTTTGGACGCCGATAATAAACGTGACGAATGAGCACGTTGATATCAGCTGGGGTACACTATATATATTTTATATCCCATTTTTTGTCTTTTGGAGCCGCGCCCTATGTAAGACGGTGTATACGTCCCTCTACTATCCTTTTTCCTTCCCGCCTTTTGACATCTGTCCCTGCTTATCCTCGTTGGGAAAAGCCCCGAGTTTGTCCGTGCCTGTGTGGGCATGGTATGGCATGCTAGTTCACCCACTCCTACTAGACTTCCCCTCCTTTCCACCTCTCACCTCCTCTGCCCTTTTCCTCTTGCATTATAAGATCCCTGTGAATCCTCTCAAACATTCCCATGCAATGTATGTATCCAAATAAATGCTCCATCATTTTGTGCCCTGCTAGCAGTGTCCTCATGGAGCATACTCCTCTCCCTCACTTTGTCTCCAGCTGTTTCCTCTGCATGGCATATGCTAGGCATAAGAACAGGTAATGGTGTACCATTTCTTGCATGCTCCTGCATGCTGGGAACATGGATGATTATACCTTACCTATTCTGTGCAGGTGCTTGTTCAAAGCTATGTGTCCCATCCTAAGCTGCACAAGCAGACTTGCATGCTGGCATGGCATGTCCCTGGTGATTTTCAAGAAAGCTGCTGATGGCATGCTTCCCTGCACCTGGTGAACCCCAAATGCCCAAATTTTTCAACAGTGAACTGGTAGTCATGCTCTGTGGCTTGTGGCTCAGTCATATGCTCTACCAGGCCTCACCACTATATCTGGGACCTTATCAAAGGCCTCCCCAAGGTTTGCACCTTCTGCTATAATGGTTGGGTGATCTATGAAACCCATGCTGCCCTCCCCCTTCCTGCCCCATACTATATCTAACCGATCTGCATTGTAGAATTGGTAGGTGATTGATGATAGGGAGAAACCCTGGTCTATCCCCTCCTCTATCAACCTGGTCACCAAGAAGTAATCATTGAAGCTGACTGTGGTGATTCTGTCCCAGACCTTCCTAGTTATCCAGTCTATGTATTCCTGTGCCACCCCCCTCCTACATATATTATGAGTAAGCCTGTCTAGCTATCAGGGGACGACCCTCTCCGAATCCAAAACAAAGTCCGAAATCCTATTTCAAACTCCGACCAACTCCAAGGCTAAAACCAGACCAAGGGTCAGAGCCTGACCCAGGTCCGAGTCCTATCTCGGACTCTGCTTCAAACTCTGAAGATGGGAGATCAGAACCGGGGGATCACTGAACAGAGACTCGGAAGGGATTTAGCACGAGAACTGGAAACCCGGAATAAGTGCCCGAGCCTCGGACTTAGTACCAGGATATTGGCTCTACAAACTCAGATGTATTGATTTGTAAGCTAGTGCACAGACCACTTACATAAAGGGTATAAGAATGGCTCACCAGCAGCAGGATCCTTAGACTTTCCTCTTTGGATTCCCCCTGCTTAGGTAAGAGCCTCACATGTACTTAGGTAGTCATAATTAAAAAGCTTTGGATTCCCCCTGCTTAGCTCTTCTGTGAGATACCTCCAGTCGATGCTGAAGGGTTGCCCTTACAGCAGGAAAGTCTCTCCCAATAAGGACCGGGAGCCGTGCTGCAGTACAGTCATAGGTAGTTTCGGACTCAACGGAGACAACTCGGAGAGCACTGACTCCTGCACATACTTGACACCAGACTCCCCCTCCTCTATAGCCATAATCACAGATAACCCCGCTGGTCTCGCCTTCAGCATAGACCCCGAAGAACGACTGCGGAGGTTAGAACAAGAATTGGCAGAAAACCAAACAGCAAATGCCGCAATAAGCGAAGCCCTCAGGGCAATCATGACCAAACTAAACGACCCCATGTATCAGGGGTTAAACCCTGAAGATTTAGAGGATGACCCAACACCGAGCGCACATTTTTCGGACCATTGGAGCGCCGCCATCTCACAAGGGAACTCCAGGGTCAGGCCTGCACCTCCATCTGACTTCAACGGAGATAGAGAGAAAGGGAGGGCCTTCCTCAACTCCTGTAACATATACTTCATAATCTGTGGAGATCAGTTCCCTAATGGCCAGGCCCGGATACACTGGGCTCTCTCCTACTTCAAGTCCGACAGAGCGGCACACTTCTTGAACAAAATACTCCGAAGTGAACGGAACAGACATCCTCACTATTCGGACTGGAAAACCTTCGAATCGGACTTTATATGACATTTCTGCCCAAAGAACAAGCAACTCTCCACCCTTACACAATTAGAAGGGACAGGCTGGTACCAAGGCAGAGACTCCATAGAAGAATACATTGACCGGTTCATGGAGCTGGTAGATCTCATGGAGTACCATGATGACAAGATGATTGTGGTCAAGTTCCCCCAAGGTCTTGAACCGAGGATACAGACCAAAGTTGCCCTCTTAGGAAGTGGGATGCCAAGCTTTGATGATCCTGAAGGATGGTATGAAGTAGCTTGGAGGGTTGCCTGGGACCAAGAGGCCAACGAAGCATTCACAGAGGCCCACTGCAACCAACTTCGGACTTCCATCCACCTAACCAGCGCACCCCCGAAGTCAGTTCTCGGAGTGCCAAGGATGACTATGCTACCTCCTCACTTTCCAGAACCACCCCAATGAGCCCCCGCACCATCTCCTGCTACACAGAGAGAAGCTCTGACCCCAATGGAGGTAGATTGGACCCGAGCTAAGGGTTCCACCCTCAGAGTCTGCCACCGATGCCGAAAACCTGGGCATTACGCACAAGACTGTCCATTATCCTTCAACATCCGAATGATAATTAATTCCGGAGCTTCTGAATCTTGTAGAAATGTCAGAAAAAAACACCGATGGAAGTACCGGAAGACCCAGAAGTGACCAAAGGATGGGAAGAGAAAGGAAAAGGAGAGGATTTTGGGGCCAGCAGTGGGTGAATCGTGCGCCCCCGCTGCCTGTACATAATAGGTTCTCGTGCTTAGAGGAAAAAAGTGACGTGATCTCTACATGTTCCCTCTCAGAAGAGCAACCACCTAAAGACACACAAAAATCAGAGACTCTGCCAAAACGGTCTCGGGCACAACTCCAAAAATGGGAGAAGTGACTTCCGAAGAAGTACGTGATCGCTACCACCCCAAGTCCGAAATCCCTGGTCATCAAGGTCGAGATTCAAACAACAGACACAGCAGAAGTCAATTCAGGACCCGCTCTTATAGATTGTGGGGCCACAGGACAGTTCATGGACAAAGGCTATGTAGAGAAACACTGACTCACCACTCAGAAACTCCAGAGGCCCATCCCGGTTTACAATGTAGACGGATCACCGAGCAAAGCTAGAGCCATCAGAGAGATCGTTGACGTGGTCCTCCGAGTAGATAGACATATGGAGCGCACCTCGTTTGCAGTCACCAGCTTAGGGAAACAGGACCTTATCCTGGGCTTTACCTGGTTAGAGGAGCATAACCCCGAGATCAACTGGCAGACTCAGAAGGTTCGCATGAGTCGGTATCCAGTGAAATATCACCAATGCCAAGCGGAGGTGTGGGATGAATGCAAAAGGGAACAGGTGCTAAGAAACCAGATCTGTGAATGTCGGATCGGCCTGTTTCCGAAAATCTGGGAGGAAGAAGGTTATGAGGAGGCAAATGAGAAGAGTGAGGAGGAGAAAGACCCGCTAGATGACCTAGAGCATGGGGATAGGGTGATGTGCATGATGCTCCCATGGGAGGAAGAACATGTCCGAACCACGCAGACTACCTCCCAGAGGTTAGCAGAGGCCCACTACAAAAACGTCCGAGTGGGAACGGAGATTCTGGAGTACCTCCAAGAATTTGAGAGTGTCTTCACCAAGGAGTCCTTCGACGAGCTCCCCAATAGAAAGGTTTGGGATTATGCCATCGAACTGGAACTAGAGGCTAGTCCGGGCCACCTTTCAGACAGTGATGAATGACATCTTCCAAGACCTCATCCTGGGAGGACTTGTCTGTGTATACATTGATGACATCCTCATCTAGTCTCGGACCTTGGCGGAACACCGAAGGATCACATGCCAGGTGTTAGAATGCCTCCAAGAACAAAAACTCTACCTTCGGAAAGAGAAGTGCGAGTTTGAAAAAAACACGGATCGAGTATCTAGGACTCATTATATTGGAGGGGAAGGTAGAAATGGACCCAGTCAAGGTCCGAGGAGTAACGGAGTGGCCGACTCCAGAGAACCGAAAGGAGGTCCAGTCGTTCCTCGGATTTGCCAATTTCTACCGATGCTTCATCAAAGACTTCTCCCTCCATGCCCGACTGCTCTTTGATCTTACAAAGAAAGGGGAACAGTGGAGATGGGGAGAGAAGGAGGAAGCAGCACTTGGGAAGTTGAAGGAACTCATTACCTCGGCACCGATACTAACCTTCCCAGATGACTCTCGGATGTACAGAGTAGAAGCAGATGCCTCGGACTTCGCTACAGGAGCCACCATCTGGCAACAGTCATCAGAGGATGGAATGTGGCATCCAATCGCCTTCTTTTCCAAAAGCCTAAACCCAGTAGAGAGAAACTATGAAATCCATGACAAGGAAATGCTGGCCATCATCCGAGCCCTAGAAGAATGGCAGCACTTCCTAGAAGGGACCCAGCTCCAGTTTGAGGTCTGGACGGACCATAAAAATCTGGAATACTTCTGAACTTCTAAAAAGCTCAACCAAAGGCAGGCCCGATGGTCCCTCTTCCTCTCCTGCTTTGACTTCATGCTCTATCACCGACCAGGCCAAAGTATGGGCAAGGTGGATGCACTCTCCAGAAGATCAGACCATGGGTCGGGATCGGGGGACAATGAAAATATGACCCTCATCCGGCCAGAACTGTTCATGATCCGAGCTCTGGAAGGAATTACGGCAGTCGCAGTCGGGGAAGAGAGAGACATCCTCCTTGACATACGAACAAAGCTTTGGACCTTGGGCCTGGAGGACCTAGTAGCCAAAGCCGTCATAGAGCTCCGACAGGGGCATGCCAAGTCTGTACGATCTGCAGAATGGATGCAATGGGATGGCCTCCTCCAATTCCGAGGGAGAGTCTATGTCCCGAATGATCTGGACCTTCGGAGGCGCATTGTTTCTCAGCACCATGATACACGAGTGGCTGGGCACACAGGGAGGTGGAAAACATTAGAGTTGATCTCCAGGAATTACTGGTGGCCCCAGATGTCACAATATATGGGACAATATGTGAAAACCTGCAACTCCTGCATATGGACCAAAATCTCAAGGCAACCCCCAATCGGAGAGCTAGAGCCGCTTCCTATCCCAGAGGCTCGATGGGACACTATCAGCATAGACTTCATAGTGGAGCTACCCGATGCCCATGGATACGATGCGGTCATGAATGTAGTCGATTCAGTAAGCAAAAGGGCCGGCCCACTTCCTCCCCACACATACTACTATCACGGCACTGGGGGCCACATGACTCTATCTAACACATGTGTGGAAACTACATGGACTCCCAAAACAGGTAGTTTCAGACCAAGGCCCTCAATTCATCTCAGAGTTCACTTGCAAACTCTACCGACCCCTAGGGATCAAGCTCGCAACAACGACAGCTTATCACCCACAAGGAGATGGGCAAACGGAACATGTCAACCAAGAGCTAGAGCAATATCTCCAAGTCTTTATCAATGAGAGACAGGATGACTGGGATGAACTCCTACCAATGGCAGAATTCCAGTACAATAATCATTCACACTCTGCCACATAGCAAACTCCATTTATGTTAGACACAGGATGACACCCACGGATGGGCTTCGAACTGCAACAGCCGAAGTCACAGACGGAGACAGTAAATGAGTTCAAAGACCAATTGGAACAGTCATTAGAGGAAGCAAAGTCGGCACTGGCAAAAGCAAAGGATGATATGGCATGGTATTACAACCAACGCCAAACTCCGGCACCAGAGTACCAAGTCGGAGACCAAGTGTTCCTAGATGCCTTGGACATTCGGACAAAACAGCTCTCATGGAAACTGAGTCACTGATACTTGGGACCCTACACAATTCTACGAAAAGTGGGGAAACATGCCTACAGACTCCAACTTCCACAATCCCTATCCCAGCTCCACCCAGTCTTCAATGTGGTCAAGCTCCTCCCAGCCCCCGAAGATCCAATTCCAGGACGAAAGTTGGAGCCACCTCCACCGCCGGAGTTAATAGATGGAGAGGAACATTATGAGGTAGAAAAGGTGTTGGATAGTCATTTAATGCAGGGAGGACTCTACTTTCTAGTCAAATGGTAGGGGTATGGATATGAGAAACCCCCTTCTAGAACCCCAAATGCCACCCTCGGACAACGCTAATGGTGAAGCCAACTTGGCAGAAGCCATCACCATGTTAGCCAAACATCTGTCAGGCTCAAAGAAATCATCAGCTTGGACCAAGATTCGGGACCCCGACCCCTTCAATTGCTCCGATGCCAAGAAGTCACAACTGTTCCTGGTGCAGTGCACCTTAAATTTTCGAGACTGCCCTGATGCCTTTGACTCTGACGGTGCCAAAGTAACCTACATACTATTGTACCTAACTGGCACTGCCTTGGACTACTTCGAACCCGGTCTCTCCTCTGATGAAGACCCTTACTGGCTCTACGATTATCAGGAATTTGTCTCCAAACTGAAAGCCAACTTCGGCCCTCATGATCCAGAAGGAGAGGCCGAAGCTGACCTCAAGGCCCTCCGAATGCATGACAACCAATGCATCACAAAGTAAGTGGTGGAATTCAACAGGCTCCCCGTTCGCATTCAGTGGAGAGATTCCGCACTCCGTCGCCAATACTACAACGGCCTACCCAATAGGATCAAAGATGAAATCGCCCACATAGGAAAACCCGACTCCCTACTACACTACAATGACTGTCCCAGTCAATCGACTCCTGTTACTGGGAATGGCGCTCCGAGATGTCTCGGGAAGCCTCCACATCCAAAGTCCCTGAACATCCGAATGACAGAAACAGGGCACCAACAGCTCCGACCCCCAGTACAAGCACCAGACCTCCAAACCCCAGCCAGACCCTGAATAAGACAACCTCGGACATGACCACGAAACTCGGTAAAGACGGCAAGCTCATGCCTCAAGAACAACAATGCCATTTCAACCACAACCTCTGCCTGTTCTGTGTAAGAACCAGTCATGTAGCAAAGGAATGCCCCAAGTCAACCTCTGCTGCCGTCAAAGGACGTGCAACCACTATTGTAGAAAGCACAACCAAGGCAACGATCTCTGAAGTAGAAGATACCTTGGAGTCAAAAAATCTCTAAGCAGCCCTTCGACTCCAGCATCAGTTAGGGGCTGCACTGAATCCAAGGATGCACCAATGGAAATGAGACTCAATGCATCCACTCTTTCTAGTCCAAACTCCCTGACCATCTGCCTTAACCTCGAAACCACCTATATTGACACACTAATAGACTCAGGATCCACTCATTGCTTCCTGGACTCCGACTATGCTACAAAGCATCAACTCTGAACCTACGACATCACTCCAATTCCGCTACAACTCTTCAATGGCTCCTCTAACTCTGTAATTCGAAAAGCTATGGACCTCCAAGTTCACTTCCCAACAGGGGAGCAACACACCATTACATTCTACATAACTCCATTGGATTCTAGTTGCTCGGCAGTCCTTAGACACAACTGGCAAACCTGTTACAATCTGTTGATTGATTGGGTATTGGGCAGTATCTCGTTCAGCTCTCCAACCACAACTAATCTCCAGGTACCATCTGAGCCAGCAGCTACGACTCCGTGCTCATCTGAAACTGCGTCCCCTCCAAATCCCCAGCTCGTGGTGCCCAAGGTTGCCTTAGTAAATGCAGCAGCCTTCGCCTGAATATCGAGAATGGAAGGTACACAAACCTTCCAGCTCTTCCTCTCTGACTGTCAAGACTCCAAAGAAGGTCTGATAGACCTGAGTAACGTTCCGAGTGAATACCACGAGTTCAAAGACATTTTCAGCAAAACTCAGGTCAATACCTTAGCCCCTCACCGACCATATGACCTCAAAATCGAATTGGAGGAAGGCACATCACCCCCATTTGGTCCAATCTATTCTCTCTCTGAAAGTGAACTGAAGTCCCTCCAAGAGTTTTTAGATGAGAACATATCCACAGGGTTTATACAACCCTCATGCTCCCCTGGGGGCACTCCAGTCCTCTTCACCCGAAAGAAAGATGGATCACTACACCTATGCGTCGACTTTTGTGGACTAAACAAGATAACAAAGAAGGACCGCTACCCACTCCCCAGAATCTCCGATCTCCTGGATAGTCCCCGAAAGGCCTGAATATTCACCAAGATAGATCTCCGACATGCGTACCACCTGGTATGCATCCGAGAAGGCAACAAATGGAAAACCACCTTCCGCACATGCTACGGATCTTTCGAATGGAGTGTGACTCCCCAGCCGCATTCCAGCGATTCATGAATGACGTCTTCTCTGACCTCCTAGACTTGTCTGTACTATTATACCTAGACGACATCTTGATCTACTCCGACAATCTAGAAGAACATAGAAACCACATCAAAGAAGTCCTCCGACGCTTCCGAATGAACCACCTATATGCCCGAGCGGATAAATGCTTCTTCCATACCGACACCATGGAGTACCTCGGATACATCCTCTCTCCGAAGGGCCTGACCATGGCCGACGACAAAGTCAAAGTCATCCAGGAATGGCCTGAACCCCGAAAAATCAAAGACATTCAGTCTTTCCTCGGATTTGCAAACTTCTACCAACACTTCATCTTCAACTACTCCGACATCACAGTGCTGCTAACCCGTCTGACATAAAAAGATACTCGGTGGAATTTTACTGAGAATTGCAGAACATCCTTCGAGATGCTCAAGAAGGCATTCACCATGGCCCCAGTCCTCACACAATGGATCCCCAGATCACAACTCATTGTTGAGTCCGACGCCTCTGACTATGCAGTTGCAGTGATCCTATCTACCATATCACCAACAGACAATGACATCCACCCAATCACCTTCCACTCTTGAACCTTTACCCCCCTGGAATTGAACTGTGATATACACAACAAGGAATTACTGGCCATCTTCGAAGCATTCAAAACCTGGAGACACTACCTAGAAGGTTCAGCAGATCCAATCGACGTCGTCACCGACCACAAGAATTTAGAATATTTCTCTACAACCAAGCTACTTACGTACCCGTTGGCAGGTCCGATGGTCCAAATACCTCTCCCAGTTCAACATGGTAATCCGCTTCCAACCAGGTCACCTCGGTGCTAAACCTGACGCACTTACTAGATGATGGGATGTCTATCCTAAAGAGGGAGGAAGCGACTATGCCAGGATCAATCCACACAACCTCCGACCAGTCTTTACAATGGAACAACTTGTATCGTCACTCCAAGCCACCTCCCTGTACTCTCCAGTCATGCAAGCTGCGATGATCATGGATGTAGAACAGCTCCATAAGGACATCTGAGCCTCACTCTGAGAAGATCCCACAGCCTTGTCCCGAATGGACAACCCCACCGATCGATGGACCATCTCCGAGGACGGACTTCTCCTCCTCGATAAAAGAATCTATATCCCCAATCATGGAAACCTCCAACTCCAAGTCTTACAAGACAAACATGACCATCCAATCTCAGGACACTTCGGTCAGAATCAGATATTGGAGCTCATACAAAGAGACTATGTCTGGCCCAAGCTCCGAGATTCCATTAAGTTCTACATTAAATCTTGCACCACTTGTATGAGGTCTAAGCCACAGAGACATCGCCCTTATGGGCTAATCAAACAACTACCAATCCCTGAATGACCATGGAACTCCATCTCTATGGATTTCATAGAGAAACTGCCCACCTCGGACGGCTACAACACTATCCTCGTCATCATAGACTGCCTGAGGAAGCAGTCCCTCTTCATCCCCACCATCGACACAATCACTGCGCCGACCCTCACCAAACTCTTCGTTCTACATTTGTTCTCAAAATATGGAGTACTATCACATGTTACCTTGTACCGAGGATCAGAGTTTGTCTCCTCATTCTTCCGATCCCTCGGCAAGGCCCTAGACATGAAACTTCACTTCACGTCAGGCTATCACCCCAAAGGGGATGGACAAACTGAACATATGAATCAAACCCTGGAACAATACCTCCGAGTATATTGCAATTACCAGCAAAACAACTGGTCTGAACTATTGCCTATCGCTGAATTCGCGTACAACAATGCCCCTAATGCAACAACGGGAATCTCCCCCTTCTATGCCAATAAGGGCTATCACCCAAACATCACCTTTCACCCCGAATGCGACCTTGCTTCCTCTCGGGCACATGACTTCATAGTTGACTTGGATGACTTGCATCAACAACTCCGAAAGACTATATCCAAAGCTCAGATCTGATACTCAGCCTCCACAGATCATCGCCGAGCAGTTCCTCCGAACTTCAAAGTTGGAGACAAAGTCTTCATTAAGTCTGAGAACATCCGAACTACGAGACCTTCTAAAAACTAGCACAGAAGTTTCTAGGTCCCTTTGAAATTATCTCACAAGTAGGAACCGTCTCCTTCACCCTGTGACTCCCCAACAGCATGAGAGCCATCCACCCCATCTTCCACGTCTCTATGCTGGAACCATCAACTCCAAACACCTTCTCCGAACAAATTCTCCCACCCCAACCCCCAGTCATCATTGATGGAGAACCCAAATATGAGATCTCCAAGATCCTTGACTCGAAGATCGACGGAAGAAGACGCAGGTGCCCCCTCTAGTACTGAGTCCGATGGTCCAGATACAAAGGCACCGAAGATGAAAAGTCCTGGCTACCAGCCAATGAACTTAGCCACGCCTCCAAAGTGGTCTCCGACTTTCACCAAGCATACCCTGACAAACCAGGCCCCTTGGTGATGTCCTAGACTCCCTCACCTTGGACTTGCACAGTTCACCTTGCCTTTGACTTAGACGTTTTCACCCAAGTTAGATTCAAAATATATATATATATGTATATGAAAAACATTCTATTCCAGAGATCCCAGTGCATCCTCCTGGTCCAACTCATCATCCTCCGGACCCTCTTCATCCTCCTTCTCCTTCCCCTTACCCTTCTCCATCTCCATCTCCTTGTCCTTCTCTGACTCCTTGTCCTTCTCCTTCCAGTTCTCCCTTGGGACACTCCCCCACCAATCGTCCATCTTCTGAGACCAATTGAACCACCGAGCTTGCTCGATGATTCGGAGGTCGTTCATATGTACTAAGGCATCGGCGATCCTCCTATTTTCCTCTTGGATGCCCCAAACATCCCACCTCAAACCCCGCAGCTCTTCTACCACCTCCTTCAACTCGGACCTGGAGGTGTCTGGGCCCCGAGACAAACCCTCAATTACCACCTCCACCCTCCTCTTCTTCAGTGGTTTACCAGCTCCACCCTCCAAAACCCCCTACCCCTTTTCTCGCCCCCATGATCAGGCTTCTCTTCCTCATCCTCCTCTGCACCACACTTCACTCTCTGCTCTGCACAAGCAAAACACGCAGTCCCCTTTCCAGAAATAGGGTGAACACTCCCCCAATGAGCGCAATGTTTCCACACTCATCTGAACTCCGAACTCCCAACCCTGCCTTTGGACCCCTGTTGATACAGATCTGGACAAAGGATCATCAGCATCCTCCAGCTGGACTTGAACGGACCGAGACCCACCTCAGCACCGTGTGCTCTGCCTCCTCTCAACTGAGAGTTCTCGTGGGCTTTTTGAGCCCGGACAACCTTAAGGGCTCGTTCTCTCTCGAGCACATGGATGTGTTCCTTCTCCCCCTCACTCAGGCCTGAACCCCCCATGTCCACATTCGGAGTCGGCCTCCAAGTTCTGACCCCCAAAGGTTCCCCTTGTTGAGACTCATCCTCCGCTATTGTTGATAGCTCCAAGATAATCTGGGAGCTCTTTATGACCTTCTTTCAAGGTGTTTTCTTAGGGACCTTCTTTGTAGCCCCCTCCTTCTGGAGCCTGTTGGCCTCCTCCTCCTTGGCTTTCTTTTCTGCCACCTCCTTGGCCAGACGGGCGGCCTCCTCAACCCTCATCTTCGCCTCCTTTTTGGCCTTTTCAGCCTCCTCTTTTGCCTTCCGCTCTGGCTCCTCCTTGGCCTTTCGTTCAGCCTCTTTAGCCTCCTCCTTGGCCTTCCGCTTGGCCTCCTCCTCGGCCTTCCTCTTCTTTTCAGCTCAGACCTTTTCAAGCTTCTCCAAGGTTGCTTGCATCTGCTCTATCAGAGCAGCTTCGTCATCAAGGATAGGGGTGTTGGGTGACAACATGGTTAGGCTACTACTATGAAAAAGGGTCCTCCTTTTATACCTTTTTTCAATGCCTAATCACATAATCTTGCCACGGTAACCTCTGCCGTCATTAAGTGCCAGGACCTCGAGGCTCGGTCCTAACAGGGGGGCACTGTTATATCCGTGATATAACTCCAACATCTCGGACATCCGACATAGGGTGCTACGAAGAATCCTACTCCGAACCAAGTCCGAACCAACCCCATCACCTCCGAGTCTGACCAACGGCGATTGCCTCGGACATCGGACATCTTTCCTTTCTCATTGAACAATACTCTTATTGTAATGCCAAATGTATATTTCTCTTGTAACCCGTTTTCATTCACCTTATTGTTCTCTTGACCATTCCTAATTAGTTACAATAAGGACTGCATGTATAAATACCTCCAGACTTCTGTACTATACCTTAGTTCAAATATCGACTTAGTATTCCCACTCACCCTCTGAACTCCGAACTTATCTTATCCAAACCTCCGAAATAAAGGACTGACGATCGAGGAGGGTGTAACATACAAGTTAAAGCCAAGTCCTTTCGACTCCAAACACACGACTTGGACCGACTTACATCAGCTTGGACCTGACACGAACTCAGACCTTAACAGCATACCTTATTGTCCCACATTCCTTATTCCACATGTTGCTTCTTAAACCTATATAAGTAGGGCATACATGTACATATTTCCTCATTCTGGGTATCAACTAGGCTTAGGCCCTTCTACCTTCTCCTCCTCTGTTAAGTCCTCTACTTGGGCCGGCATCATCGACATCCTCCCGAGTACCCTATCTGTTGCAAATCAGTGGCACGCACAGAAGAGTAGGGCACAATGCATTAGTACGTTGAAGCCAAAGCCACTACTCCTGGCCTGTAGGACTTGGCCTTTCCTGTCCGACATCTCGGAATTCCCAAAGCTTGACAGTTCCCGAGGCCTGACATAAGGTACTTTTACCATTTCTTCTGTTTTGCACTTGGTCATCGGGCATAGTGCTTTGCTAAGTTGGATTCCTGGATCCATTAGTGTGGATACTGGATTGCACTTGAGAAACTTGAACCAGGTAAGCATTTTTACAATGTATTGTTGTTGAGATAATTTGAGCATTCAGTTTGCCTGACCATAGTCAATCTTGATGCTGAGGAGATATGAGGTCGGTCCAAGGTCTTTGAATTTAAAGAACTTCCATAGGTTGTCCTTGATAAGAGTGATCTTGTATCGGTTGTGTTACACAACTGTTATATCATCAATGAAAACAGGGAGTATGATGCATATGTCATCTGTGATCCAGACATAGATGCTTGGGTCAGATTTTATTTCAGTGAAGCCTATCTTCTCAAGTGTCTCGTTTAGTTTGTGGGACCATAGGCATCTGCTCTGTTTGAGTCTGTAGATCCTTTTCATGAGTTGGCAAACCCATTGTTTGCCTTTTTTACCATGCTTCTAGAAGCCTTCAGGTTATTGCATATAGAATTTGTATTCCTTCTCGAGTTCTCCATTGAGGTAGGCATTTCAGATATCAAGAGATTCAATGAACTGTCCAGTGAGTGCTCCTTGTGCCAGGATTGTACAAAGGGCTCCAAGTCGAGCAGTTGATGTGAAAACTTGATCATAGTCAATTCCCAGACATCGGTAATTGCCTCAAGCAATGGGTCTAGCTTTTTAGTGGTTAATGGTCCCATCTGCTTGGTGTTTGATTACGAATACCCATCTTAATCCAATTTCCCGCTGTCCTTCAGGTAGTTTGACTCTTTCCCAAGTCCCATTTTCCAGGAGCACATCAATCTCAGTCTGGGCAGCATCCATCCATTTATCACGGTTGGTCCTCCCATTGCCTCTTTCCATCCACTGGGTGTGTCCTCTAGGCACATGGCAGCTCCAAAGGCTCGCTGAGTGGAAAGATTGAATGTGATCTCAAAAGCATTGAGGAGGGGAATGAATTCATCTATAATTCCATAGACATATTTTACTGATTCAATCATGTGAGTGGCAGAAAGTGCTTCCTCATCTTTATCAGAGTAACATATGATAATATTGTCAGAGTTGGTGTCATCCAATCAGCTATTATTTTTTACACCCCCTTGATCCAGCATTTGAGGTGGATCACCCCCTGTCGGTGCACCTTCTCCTACTTGAGCTTGTTTGACAATGTCATCTTGGAATTCTCTGTCATTTCCTTCATTAATTTGACCTCCTGGGTTGTCTGCAAGTGACCAGGTGTGTTGTGTGCCGAGTTGATTCTATTAGCTCAGCATAGTTCATGACCCTTGACTTTTGGATTGGGGGAGGCCTTGCACAACCAGGGGTTCTGCTAAGGCATGATGTACTGGTTGAAGCTGGAGGGCAGGAAGAGAGAGTTGAGGTTGAGCTGCTGGATTTTGAGGCACTAGATTTAGAGGATCCAGGTCAGGTACTAGTGGAGGTGGTGGCCCCTGGTCATCACTTTCTGATGGTCACCTACTTCATTTGACCAGATGGCATGTAGAGGAACTATGTCGGTGTTTGTGGTTGTGCCAGATAATGATAATTTGTCAAAGATGTCATCCCTAGTACTGATACCTTATGTATTGCAGGGTTGTATACCTTCCAGCCCTTGAATCCATCTTTGAAACCAAGGAATATGCATTTTATAGAGTGAGGTCCTAGCAATTCATGCTCCTGTTTCTGAATGTGAATGTACACTTGGCATCCAAAAATTTAATACATGGTGAGGTCTGGCTTGTGTCCTTTCCAGACTTTATAGGATGTTGTGTGTTGGCCTCTAGCTGAGAAGAATGGAGAAGAGTTGTTTCAGTAGACGGTGGGACATCTACCTAAAAGGGGGGGTGGCGACTAGCTAGATATACTTCGAACTATGCAATCTCCCCTCCCAAAGACATCCCCCTCCCGAAAAAAACCCCTCTATTCACCCATCTCCACTCTCCATCCCATCCTTCACTTCTTCCGTTCCCTCAGTCCTACCCCTACATCATCCTGAATCCCCTCCACAATCATCCCGAAACTCCACTCACGACCTTATGACTACTCTTACTCCCAAATACACCCACTCATTCTACCATCAACCTCTCTTTCCTTCCATCCTTTCATCATGACCAGATCTGCCGAACACTCCGGCATGATCACTTGCCTTTTCTTACTCTTTTCAGTCCAAATATATATATTTATTTTAGTCTATTTCAACATTTTCAGTGTCTCAATCATCCTCATCTCCCCTCTGCTTCCCCTTCCCTTTATCCTTCGCTCCTCCCGACTCTCCCACATCTCCCGGACCTCTCGAATGCCCCTCCAGGATAAGAAACACTGCATTCTCTATCCGACGGATCCATCTGAGGAGTTCCTCTAATAGCTCCTCTGTCCCCCTCTTTTCCGATTCCCCAGCCTGTGGTACTCCTACAGCAGCCCCCCGCTTGGCTGTATGACACAGGCCTGCCTCGGCCTTTTTTTCGTTGGTTTCTCCACCTCCTCATCACCTTCCTCACTCTCCAGCTCCATCTCCCCTTCATCCTCATTCCGAATGACTGGGCGGCTCTTAGCCTGGGACACCCATGGTGCAGCCAAACTGCACCTGACTCTGTGGGATCGGCATGTTCCGCAGGTGGCCCCTATGGATTTCACTTCACAGTCATCCTCCCACCTCTTACACTGCTTGCAAGGCAGACGGAGTGACAGCGACCACTCCTGGGTTGGCTTGTTCTTGCACTGATCAAATAAGTCAACAACAAAACCTATGAACAAACCACTACCACTCACCTGGGCTCCTCTTCCACGTCCTCTCTTACTCGGCCTTTTACTAGGCCCCACTTCCGCACTCCTACCCCTCTTCTACTCTGGGACCTTTGGGACTCTCGAGGTTCTGGGGACCCCCACATCTGTCCATTCGGCTGATTTGGCCTGTTGATTGTTGGCCTCTTGGCCATTTTCTGCCTTGTCTGCGGTCATTTGATTTTCCACTACCAGTTTTGTGATAGCAGCTATTTCGACCAGTCCCAGGGATACTGCCCCTACCGAAACATCCTCCTCATCCACCCCCTCTGTACCCTCGGCAGCCTTTTGCATTGCCTGCTCCGCCTTTTCCTTCTCCTCCCAAATATGATGACAGACTATCCATCCCCTTTCAAACCCCCACTCGTTATTATCAGTTTTGGCATCCATAGCTTCTAATTCTTTGAATTTGATGGGATGGGGTGATGCAGTTGGCTGATGGGAAACCTAGGGACTTCCCAAACAATCTGTAATGCCACATTTAGGTGTCTCAAACCCTAATTTCAATCTCCGACCTGCCAGCTTCATGGGTTCAGCTGCTAAAGGGGGGATACTGTCAAGTACACGTACCGAGACCCCAGTAATTCGGCAGTGCCAACTGAGCAGTCATCCTATGTCCATGTACAAGTGTCCACACCACATGCACAACACTTGGTATGCCAGTTTCGGCTCGGCATATCCACCACCCACATTCCTTATCCATTATTCCTCATTCCTCAATCGGCCTCACCTCGGGACTTCCTGTCCTTGTTTTATCCTCGGTCGCAACCATTGTTTTATAGTCAGGCACTCCCTATTATTCTATCTTTTATTGTCCTGTTTCTGTTTGCATTCCTCCATTCTAATTTTATTCATTGTGGCCAATACCCACATGCTCTGCATACCTTATTGTCCCACATTCCTTATTCCACATGTCGCTTATTAAACCTATATAAGTAGGGCATGCATGTACATATTTCCTCATTCTGGGTATCGACTAGGCTTAGGCCCTTCTACTTTCTCCTCCTCTGTTAAGTCCTCTACTTGGGCCAGCATCATTGGCATCCTCCTGAGTATCCTGTCTGTTGCAAATCAGTGGCACGCATGGAGAGTAGGGCGCAACGCACGAGTATGTTGAAGCCAAAGCCACTACTTCCGGCCTGCAGGACTTGGCCATTCCCATCTGACATCTCAGCATTCCCAAAGCCTGACAGATGGGAGTACGGATAAAGTTGATGGGAAGCCTGGGAACTTCCCCAAACAATACGTGACATCACACTGGCACCCAGAACTCTATCTTTAAAACTCCACCTACCAGCTTCATGGGTTCAGCCGCTAGAGGGGGGATACTGTCCAGTCCATGATACCGAGCTCCAGTTCACTCAGTAATACCAACCGACTGACCCTTACCCACATCATCCCTCACTATCACATGGTCTCGGTTTGGTACATCCGGTTCATCGTCTGGACCACTCCTCTTACCCTATCCCCTCCACCCCTTACTATTCTCTCATTCCCTGTCCATTCCCTTACCCATTGTCCCTCAGAACATGTACTGTTCATTTATCAATTCAGTCACAGCCCTAATGTTTTATCTTCGGCCATCTTCTATTGTTCTATTCTCACCCACTCCCTCATTATTTTATTCTTACCCATATTTCATTATTCTATTCTCACGTACATTCCTTATTCTATTCTTGATCACTGTGGACAATGCCTCCATATGACTTTTCATAACTTATTATTCTCTATTCCTTATGCCACCTTTTCCACATCTTGTTTCTTAACCTATATAGATAGCAGATGTATGTAGATAATTCCTCACTCTGAATATCAACTTTGGTTCGCATCCCCTTGTCTGCCCTTTGTCAGGCCTCGGTACTACCGATGGTATGGTCAGGACCAGCCAAGTCCTGCAGGCCAGTCGGGGTGGCTTGGCTTCAACATACTCATGCATTGCACCCTGCCTCCTGTGTGTGCCACCAACTTGTAACGGAAAAGATACTCAAGAGGGTGCCGAGGGTGTTGGCCTGAGTAAGGACTTCTGAACAGAAGGAGGAGAGTATGGAGGCATGAACCTAGTTGATACTCAGACTGAGGGACTATGTATATGCACTTATTACTTATATAGGCTGAGAGGCGGAATATAGAATAAGGACGGCATAAAACATGGAGAAAAGAATAAGGTATGAAGACCATGTGGAGGTATTGTCCACAGCGATCTGGAATAGAACAATATGAAAGTAAGACAATGAAATATGACCGATAATAAACGAGTGAGATTGTGGGAAAGAATAGAACAATAAGGGGTGGCCGAGATATAAAATAATAGGACCGCGAGTAAGTGGCAATGAATAGTGAATGTCCCGAGGGTAAGCGGGTAAGGGGAAGGACAGGGAGTGGAAGAATAATAAATAATAGGAGGGTGGGGTAAGGATAATGAACCAGATGATGAACTGAGTGTACTGAGCTGGGACTGTGCACCATGAGGGATGATATGGATAAGGGTCAGTCTGTCAAGCGCCGGATTCTGACGGACTTCGGTACTGCCGAAGGGTATTGTCGAAAGGTCGGG
>QLPI01011261.1:0-12026 GCA_003314275.1 Chroogomphus rutilus
AGGCCTTTGATGAAGAAACTGTCAAAGCAGCATTTCGTATCACTGGCATATATCCATTTAATCGTGATGCAATTTCACCTACCCAAATGAAACCAAGTATGGCTACATCAACTAAAGGAGAGTTTCCCCTACCCCAATCAAGTCCTGTCCGAGTTATCATTGGGGCCTTTGACCCAAACCCATCAGAAAGCCACCTGGTTGCATCTACATCAACATCCAGTCCAAGCTATATTACAATAGACCACTCACCAACATCATCTTCACTGAAATGTGCACAAGATTGGCAAATAGACCCTGCCCTATACACACCTTCAAAGAGAATGCGCTCATTATACAAGGGACTTGCCTCCACATCATCTGGTTCATTCCTTGTTTCAGATGAACCCATCACCTCCTCGACACCAGTAATTGCACCTGTACTTGCTTGCCCACCATCATCCCTTCCTCAGCCAAACTGGGATCTTGCCAAATCAAATCCTGTCAATAAGTGGCACAGTCGTGAATTACTGGAACTCAAAATCATTGAATTACAAGAAACTGTCAAACATGCCCAGCTTCAAGTTAAAGTCCGAGACATGCAAATTGAGGAGGAGCAGGCACAGCTGGTGCTACAGAATCTTCATCTATGCAAGCTAACAAGTGCCCTCAATAAATGTGAAAACAAGAAAAAACATAACCACTCACTGCTTTTTAATGGAAAAGCCCAAGTCCTGTCTTCAAATGCTTTCAGGCAAAAGATAGCAGAGCAGAGCCAGCGGAGGGAGGGAGAGGCCAGAGAAAGGGCTAAAAAGGCTGATGAAAGGGCAGCAAGAAAGGATGCACTGGTGGCTTTAGAAGATCAGTGGGTGGTGATAAAAGCAAACCATGAGAAGAATCTTGCCATTTGGGAAGAAGAGTGTCAATATTTGGCAACAGATGGTGTTCCAAAGCGATCATGGCCAAAAAAACCCACAAGAGGTCGCAAACCAAAGCTCCCCCCCACATTGAATGAAGATGAAAATGAGGAAATTGAAGAATGCAATGAAGAAATGGATGACTAATGACAACGGGCTGCAGATTCCGCGCGTGGAGAATTAGGTGTCACGCTTGTATCTACGCGTGACATTTTGACCTGTTGCACAAAAAATTTTACTCTGCCGCAACAACAGTGTTTTTGCCCCCATAATATAGAGCAAAGATGTTCTCAAGACACTTCTTAACTGTTATATTTTTTAAAAATTTAATATACAAAATTTTGAGCTAAAATTGAGCTTGACTGAAATCTGTATCAAGGAAGTCTGCTATACTGTATGTACATATAGTTCTATGCCATTGATCTGTGGTCTTAGAATAATTTTCTTGTCAATATTGCCAGATCCTTGTGCAAAATGGTGGATGTCATGCTTGAGTCACGTGATGTAGCGGAAACCATTTGTCTTCTACCTTACTGATGTTTAACCCTCTACAAAACCTATCAATGGACTTGCCAGCACTAATTGAAATGCATAATTCAAAGGAGGCAGGTGTGAGAAAACCACCACACATCCCCCTGAAAGACTTTTATGCTAAGGAAAAGGACCATTGTAGAACCCATTGTGGCTGGAACATGTGGAAGAAGGAGGCTCAATGTGAATGTGGTACAAAATGGAGAATTGTTATAGGCACTAGCTCAAAGTCAACACTATTTGTCTGCAAAATGAATGTTGAATAAGGATATTTCTGAGATCAAAATTGATATAAGACCATTAGAACAATACAACAGAGTCTGACCAGAGCCATCATCTTAAGGAAAGGTTAGCAGACCTGTTGTGACTGAGACCCAGTTGAATTTCACAAAACAGGAATGGATTATATATCCTCATATCTGCATCAAGTATATTGAATCATGTGCCAATCATAATGTATAGCAGAATGCCAGCCTATATAAAGCTATTTAGATGTGTTCCGAATCAAGTGAGATGAACAAGACTTAATCACCTCCATTAGAGTATGGTGAAAAAAAGAGACAAGCTACAGTTCATTTGGGGATGTCAAGCTTCGGGTACTGACAGACTTCGGTACTGCTGAGGGGTGCTGTCGAGAGGTTGGGTGGACTATGGCCAAGTCCTGCAGGCCAAGAGTAGTGGCATTGGCTTCAACGTACTCGTGCATTGTGCCCTACTTGCTGTGCGTGCCACCGATTTGCAACAGACAGGTACTTGGGAGGATGCTGGTGATGCCGGCCCAAGTCGAGGACTTTAAACAGAGGGGAAGAAGGTAGAAGGGCCTAAGCCTAGTTGATACCCAGAATGAGGAAATATGTACATGCATGTCCTACTTATATAGGTTAAGAAGCGACATGTGGAATAAGGAATGTGAGACAACAAGGTATGCAGAGCATGTGGTTATTGTCCACAACAAATAAAATTAGAATGAAGGAATGCAAAATGGGGATAAGACAATAAAGGATAAGATAATAGAAATGTGGCCAAGGATAGGACAAGAGGGAGTGGCTGACTATAAAACAATGGCTGTAACCGAGGATAACACAAGGGCAGGAAGTCCCAAGTGTTATGACCCATGCTGCCAAATAAACCCACATTGAACCCCACAACCACCCATATCATTTCTGGGACCTTTCCGATCACTTAAAGTCTGAATAACCGATTTCCGGATTTCTGACGCATCATTCCGAGGTTCCATGTTTCTGAACCTCCAAAGATTCCAAAGTCAAGGTTCCGCTCTTTTGATAAGACAACATGCAGGATCATCGCATACCTCACTCCTTTGTTCTTCATTTTATATTGCCCCTTGTACTCTCTTCCCCCCTTGTCTTTACTCGGTAAAAGATAGTACAAGACTAGATACATGTATATAAGTCACCAGTCGACTGGACTATTCGCCAGTACAAATATCGACTTAATTCTGCATCGTAGTTTCCGATTAAGTTCTGGTAAACTTTCCAACTCTCCAAAATTAGGGACAGACGATCGAGGAAGGCGCAACACATAAGTTGAAGCCAAGTTCCTGTGACCTTGAACCACTTGTACCACCCTATACTGGGAACAGTTCCAAGACCCCCGGCACTTCCCGACTTTCTGTCCCCATTCCGATTCCGATCCCGAGTCCATGACCCTCAGTCCCTCTGTCCCTAGAGTACAAACCCCCCTTCAGAAATCATTTGGAACCCTCCAGAAACCCTCCTGGAAGCCTCTAGCTAAGCGCCAACATGCGGATTTAACACTGAGGTGAGACAGACCAAAGGGTGAGGACAAGGAGTGTGGATGGTGGATGTACCGAGCCGAGACCAGCGTACCAAGTGTTATGCATGCAGCATGGACACTTGGTCGTGGATATAGGATGGTTGCTCGGTCAGCATTGCCGAGTGGACGGGTCTCGGTATATGTACTTGACAGGGGATAGTTGAAGGAATATCAATATTTAAAATGCATCTAACTATGAACATAAACTCAGATTCACAACAACAATGTGTTTGTAATAAATGGTAGAATATTATGGTAATCAATTTTTAGTATTTTCTTTATTTTTCTCATTTTCTGGCACTGCCGCGTACTTTTATTGTGCACGTGCATTCTCCCATCACATGTGTGACTGTTGTCACTTACACGCATAACTCTTGTGACTCATGCATTCTCATTTGTTGTCACTCGCATGTGTCATGTATGATGCACATGTGTATGAAAACTTTATCCTTGTATTCATGTTTTCTCATGTATAACAAGCCACCCCCCACCCTCCGGGCGGAGGAGCCAGCCAGCCCAGCAGAGCCCAAGCTGAGACCCAAGACCCAAGCAGAGCCCAGCCAAAACTCCAATTTTCCAATCTTATCTTCAACACATCTCTATCTATTAGTATCTATGACTTGTCCTTGAGTAACACTTCTCTATACACAATATTACTTGTCTTCCTTCCCTCCAGTAACAAAACATGTCCTCTTCCCCAATTTGTACCCCTTGATACCCCTACATAAAATTGTCCATGTGAAAACACAGGGTACTATAAGTCTATTCCTACTGTTCTCAGAGATTGTCCTTGTGACTTGTTTATTGTCATGGAAAATGCAGGCCTCATGGGAAATTGTCACCTGTGTAATTCAAATGGCAATTGCTCTTCACTTGTTGAAACTGTGATTCTGGGGATAAATGTTGTCTGTCCTGCTGATGGCTCTGAAATGATCCTCACAAACAGTACCCTGTTGGTCATTTGAACCAAACAAAGTTGTGTCCCATTGGAAAGTCCCTGACCTACATCTAGATTCCAAAGTAGCATCAAAGGCACTCCAAGCTTGACTTTAAGTTGAGAGGGAGGAAGACCACCCATGTTAATTTGCCACACCTGGTGGCAGCCTTTTACAAGAACGGTGGCCTGGCGGCCACCTTTTTGTCTCTTATGATAACATGTATAGAACCACAAACCTCCACATCATAGATATTCCACCATCCCCATTCATATTGCAGCACTGTCAAGTGTCGGGTACTGACGGACTTCGGTACTGCCGAGGGGTCTTGTCGAAAGGTTGGGCGGACTATGGCCAAGTCCTGCAGGCCAAGAGTAGTGGCGTTGGCTTCAACGTACTCGTGCGTTGCGCCCTACTTGCCATGCGTGCCACTGTATTTGCAACAGACAGATACTCGGGGGGATGCTGAGGATGCCGGCCTGAGTCGAGGACTTAACAGAGGGGAAGAAGGTAGAAGGGCCTAAGCCTAGTTGATACCCAGAATGAGGAAATATGTACATGCATGTCCTACTTATATAGGTTAAGAAGCGACATGTGGAATAAGGAATGTGGGACAACAAGGTATGCAGAGCATGTGGTTATTGTCCACAACGAATAAAATTAGAACAAGGAATGCAAAGTGGGGATAGAACAATAAAAGACAGGATAATAGAATCGTGACTTGAGATGGGACAATAAGGAGTGGCCGAGTATAAAACAATGGGGTCTCATCCGAGGATAATACAAGGACAGGAAGTCCCGAGGTGAAACGGACCGAGGAGTGCGGATGGCGGATGTGCCAAGCTGGGACCCGCGCACCAAGTGTTATGCAGGCGACGTGGGCACTTGGTCGTGGATATAGGATGATTGCTCGGTCGGCACTGCCGGCGGATGGGTCTCAGTACGTGGACTTGACAAGCATATACACTTGGTATACCAAGTCCTTTCTTGTCCATGTTTGTTTCAGTTCAAAATTTTCTCATTAGCGGCATACATGATTGTAGAAAAGAAAACGCAGCTAATATAATTCATGCAGCTCGTTGAGAGTGACTGTACAATTCCTTACATGTCTGTGGAGGTTGGTAATGAGAGATGTTGGTGACAAAGAATTAAAATCATATAATTCATTATTCATAATTAATATGATCAGGGGTGATTCTCGAGAAAAGCAATCACCTGCAATCAGTGTTTTTGTCAAACATCGTATGTGCTTATGAGTTCTTGAAAGTATTCTATATGCACTTCCATTCCCATCCAATTTTATCCATATTGTTGAGCTATTAAAGGATGTTTAATGAACAACATGTGATATGAATTTCAGAGAATGAAACTCACCAGGGAGGTTGAACTCCATAAAAAGGAAAATAAAGTAGAAAAAATTCAGTGCATCACAATAAGGATGATGATTAAAGCTCATCAACGCTGAATGCCCTCCCCATGCTATGCAGGTGCTGTCACATTTGCAGATGCCAAAATATGCTTCATCTAGCCCCGGAGTCTCATCAAGGAGATTTGCATGCAAGGTTGTCTTTCCATCCGGAAAGGTGGAGAACATGGCCCTAAAGTCTTCTAGATCAAACCTGTGCAAACTCTTGGATCAGTGGCGAGGCACCCATGGAAAGATGTGTGCTGGATGATAGCATCCCAGAGGGATGCAGACTATCAATGCCTCCAGGATCCCACATTCCAATGCCAACAATTGCGATGGGTTCAAATTTAAATATGGGGGGTGATTTTGTTGGAGGGGGAGACGCAAGTTATTCCCTTGACATTGTGTAAATCTCCTAGGTCTAACTGAAGCAGCAGTGGCATCGAGTGGCGAAGGAGTCAAACAGACAGAGTGAGTGTAAGTTGTGAGAGCATTGGCAAGTGAGCGATCTCAAGACACAAAGAGGCCAGACATTTGTTGGAGTTTTTTGGCAAGGTGTCGATGATGGAACAGTGGTGAGCTTATCCTGATGTGCCGTGACCTAGTGCTGTATATATTGGTAGTCAGAGTCCTTTCAAAAGGGCTTTTAGCTTTTATTTTATTTATTTTATTTTATTTTACATTTTATTTGGAAGGGGTCTGCGTACACATACCGAATTGTGAATTGTGCGCATGAGCCATGAATGGGTCTATGAACACGGTCGTCATTGCAGCCAGAACAGTTTGGACTTTTGATGGTTTTTTTGCAAGCGAGCGACCAAGTAGTCAATCCATAGCATACGCAAAGAAAAGGGTGCGGCAGGGTTACCGATCTGTAGCACATGCCAAGAAAACGTGGACATTTGAAACCAAGTGCGCAACATACATCTGTTAGCGGTGGTCATGCAGCATAAGTCTGCGACGTACATCTTGTCGCCGCAAGTGGTGGACTAAACACGACTGCGAGAGATCTGCTTAAGGGGACCGTGTTGTGTGGGTTAACAGTGAGGGGTACCATGTGTGTTCTCAATACGTGAAGAGGATAAACACTTGGCAGACGGCATGAGATGTCCTCAATTCTTTCTTGGTGTAGTGATAGAATTTGTAAGCAATCCTCAATCCCCTCTTCCATCTTGATCGAGTTGTCGCTGTCTGTCAGCATACAATACGAAAGGACCGATCTGTCGTTCTTTTTTGTTCACCTCCCAGAATGTGGGTGTCAGCTCGAAACCACCATGGAAGAGTCGGATGGGTTTAGTCACCCCTGGGGAGCCATGTGAGCAAGCAAGAGTGCACGATGTCAAGGGTGCATCACACAGCGGGTGTCGATGAAGGAAGAGTGCCTAACGGTCACAACGGTATAAGCGGTAAGTAGAGTAAGTGGTAACCGGTGCAATGTCAGTATGCAAAGCGACGTGTCGGTATTGGTATTAGAGACTCTAACCATTTGTACCAACAAATGATGATCCAAAATATTTGGGCTCTTTATCAGGAGCTCCTCGACCATTGGTCGCACAGGGTGTAGGGCACCCGACAGGATGCAAGACATCAGCACACCGCAAGTCCTGACAGCCCCACACGTGGGGATGTCGGGAGATGGGGTGCATTGGTGTCACCACGTCGTTCGTGTGGTCAGGAGTGTAGCCATGGTGGGAGGAAAGAGGTTGGCGTGTGCTGGGTGCAGCGCATGTTTGCGTCATGCACCCACCACATGCCGAGGTCCTTCCGCATCATGCATGGTGGAGGATGATTAGGGAATGGCATGGGTCACCCACGGGTCAAATGTGGGTGACCCGCACCTGACCCATGGGAAACCCGAACCCATCAACCCATGGGTTTTTTCCCATGGGTCGATGGGTGTCGGGTGCGTGCCGCACCCGCACGCGTGTGGCACATACGGCACGTACGACGTGTGTGGCGCATACGGCACGTACGACACATACAGCACATACGGTGCATATGGCATGTACAGCACGTATAGCGCATACGGTGCGTACGATGCGTACAGCATATACAGCGCGTACAATGCATATGGCATATATGGCTCGTTCGTCGCATTTGTGGTGTCGTGTGCGCGTACGGCGCTTTCATCGCGTTTGGGGTGTCACGTTTGTGTCGGCGCGTGCATGTACGCATAAGTTGCGTTCGTGTCGGAGTTGATGCCCTGGGTTGGGCCCGGGTCACAGGTGCTCGCGGCTTGACCCGCACCCACACCCAAGGACACCCAACCCGGTGACCTGTGCGGGTTGGCCTGACCTGTGCATTTCCCTAAGGATGATCGAGGCCATGTCGGGAAGTGCATGTGTGTGGTGGAGGAAAACATCAGTTAGCAGTCATCGCCTTCGCAGTGGTAGTCAGTGTGACATGTAAGGGTGTCGCCTAGGCTGTAGGGCACCCAACACGATGCACGAACATGGCGACATTGGCGCACCACATGTCCGGAGTGTGCAGGTGTGCACTGTGTCATGCATGTGGTCGGGAGCACGGCTATGGTGGGAGGAAGGATGGCGTGCGGTGGGTGCACAATGCGAACATGCGGTGTTCTGAGGTTTTTCCTCCATCACCCATGATGCCATGACACCACTGCACTGCACATCCTGACAGCCCCACATGTAGGGTTGTCAGGAGGTGGGGTGCGTTCGTGTTGCCAGGTCATGCGTGTTGTTAGGAATGGAGCTATGGTGGGAGGAGAGACCATGGCCTGTGCTGGGTGTGCTGCATGTTTGTGTTGTGCACCCACCGCAAGCTGAGGTCTTTCCTCCACCATGCATGATGCAGCAACACCAGCACAGTGCACATCCTGAGTGTAGGGCAGTCAGGACATGCGGTGCACGGGTGTGCACCGGGTGGGGTGGGTGGTGGGGGGAAGAAGAGAGACGTGAGAGAGATGTGATCAGTTGAACCAGTCACATGACCGGGTGCCCTTTGCCCTGGACTGGAGTGTGGGAACAGATTATATAAATGCTGACTAAAAATGCCCACAAGTGCCACAATTGAACTTTATACTATAGATAGTATAGTCAATAACTGTAAGAATAAGAACAAGAGTTTTACCTGAGCTCTTCATGAGTTTTCATTTTCCACTGCATTCATTCATCCTTAAAATGATTCACAACAATAAAACCAAAGGCAAAAATATATAAATTGAAAAATGAATTGGGGGCTACACAAGGACCATTTTTCATATATTGAGAAATGTTAGAGTTCTAGGTTCCTGTAATTGATACAGATGTTGTAAATAACATATTCCTCATCACTCAAATCAATTATGGGAGCAGTAGCGGGAGCAGTCACAATGTCGTTGCTCAGTAGATAGTTTTTCCAATATTCAACATATCTTACACATTGTATATAAAGGCACCCTACACGGCTACAGCTCCTTGGCATTCACACAAAGGACTTACGCTGTATAGTTGCTCCCATAATAGTTTCAATACAACTGTAAATTTATACAGGCTCAATGTCGTGGAAATGTTGTGGTCATTGCACATATGAAAAGGCGGGGAGAATTCATCTATAATGAGATAATATTCATCGTCATTTATTTTTTCGGCACAATGGTGCTTTCTGCTAGACATAGTAGTTCTGGTATCACAATTAACATATTAAACAAGATATGGAAGGAGTTGCTTCTACATTCCCTCCCTGGGATAAATTCACTTCTACAATCTGGTCAGAAGTTACTACCAAGGAAAAAGACTGGTCAGATTACTGCCAAACTAATCCCAGAGAGCCCTCTAATTTTTTTCTGTAAAATTTGAACGGACCTATTGAAATGAGCAGAGAAATTCCAGATTCATAAGATGCTTGAGACATGTAGAGAAAAATCCTGGCAGGCTGATATTTTGCAATTAATATTTCAGGCAATTCACTGAATATTTGGTCAATTTCTATATATCGCCGTCTGGTTCCATAGGTTCCTATGAAGCACTCAAAGGAGATGGAACAAGTTTAAGTTGCTGTGGCAATGAGAATTGGTCCAACACTATACGGGAAGGATACAGACTGGGGTAATGGAAGAATTAATTCAAATATTACCACCCCATGCTGGGGTGTTCCCAAATGAGAGAATCCTGGAGCTTGAAACTGCCGAGGTGTATGGGTTGGTACTCTTCGATGAGCCGGCACTTTGTGGCACTTTCGTCCATAGAAACCTCTTCAGCTCTCTGCCGTTTATTCTATTTCTGAGTCACGTAGGCACTGAAAACACCATTGCATTCAACATCCCCAAAGTAGGTGAACCCCTCTCCTTCCTCTTCTCCACAAGGATCTACACCTTCTCTGCACTCAAATACTGTTGGAACCAGCTGCTGCATTTTCATACATGTGTCACACGTGCATCGTAGCTGCATCACATGGATGGTCACATGCGTGTCGCTATTGACGCATCAATACCAACACATCTCTGGGAAGGGATGTGCACAGTTGATTGTACTATATAATAAAGCATGTATTAGAATAATAAAATAACAAATTAATCTTCCCCAAAAACATTTTTCCCCTTAAATTCTTTGCCATCTATTTAGAATCAAGTTCACATTAAACAAGAGATTAAAAGTCTCAAGGCCTCTAGCCTTGACTAGCAGTTGCAGAGCAGATTATGTTATTTTCTTTCCATTTACATTAAATTTTTATCACACAAGGTTCAAAAAAAAATAAAAAATAGAAAATAAAAAATTCATCATACTCCAAACAACCTCACACCCCACAAGGAATATCACAACTATGTGTTGTGACGAAATAATATTGAGTGGCATTGAAAAAAATTCCTACACTAAAACTGTAATATCTCCCCCAATCACTCCCAGATCAAGGCGCAACTTTGCACCACAGTTCTACATATCATGAAGAACCTATCCAAATATTTACAGGATTTTAGGAAAAGATTTTGTGTAACTCTATGTACTTGGCCCCATACCTAGCTAGCCCCATGGCCCGGAAGAGCAGTTATTGAATGAGATACAGAAGGGGAACAAGGGAAACAAATAGGAGGATATACAGGGGATATAGGGGAATGCACTCACATGCAGAGGAATGAGAAATAGTGAAACCGGGGCGCATATATGCAGCCACCAAGGACAGCTGACAGAAAGACAGGAGGGGAGGACATGGGACATGGCTCAGGAAGGAGATATTTGTTGCACACAAGAAGGGAACAAAGGGAGAAGCATTTCTATTCAATTGGAACCACTGACAGGTGTCATTTCTCTATGAAGATCATATCGGGACAACCCACAATGGGCCAACCCTGCATATGCTCCACAAGATTGATTAGTTACGGATCATACTTTCATCAGACAGTTTACATGTATAAAACAAACTGTAGTTACAAGTAGTTAACAACAGATACAAGAGATATTTTCCCCACACTACTAGCCACTAGGCTACACTCAATTATATTCACTCGCGCTGGACCGAAGGTTAAGCGCCGAGTGCTCACCTACCCATTTAGGACTAAAACAACAGTTACTCGTCGTACAGTCAGGCCAGGCTGCAGCTGGGTCCCCCACATTGTATACTATTATATTATACAACTAAATATTAAGTTTCACTTGTGGGAGAACCACAATTTGCTCAACCGGCACTTTGGCACCCAGACCAGTTCCCCAGAATGGTGCCTAAGTGGAGGTGAAACCTGGGACTTAGCCTAGGGTAGATCATCAATAGCACAAGAGTTTCTCTATCAATAAATATATATAAAATCACATTAAATCAAGGCAATCATTATCCTATTTGTAGTGTCGACTCTCTGATATTCTAGTGTGGGAAACCCCATAGAAACCTAGTTTACCACTCCAAACAACACTATGTGACCATCCTACAGTAACAGAGGCAAGTTCCAACACCTCTGACCACCTGAGAGAATGGGGCAAGTGCCAACACCTCTGACTGCCGGAAAGAACACGACCAGAGGAAGCAAAGAAACACATGAAATTTTCAGCACAGGATCGACACCGGTTAACAGAGGAAGTACTTACCCCACAAATGGTGTCGGCACCTTACCAGGGCCCAGATACAAAAGAATTATGCCATATTTGATTACAGAGCATACCCGGAACCAGAGATATGGGAGACCGGAGCGGAGCCATGAGACAGCAAGAGAGATAGCAAAGGAAGGAAATATTGAGAGGAAAGGATGAAGAGATGAGGATGATTTTATGGAGATGATAGAGAGGAGCATCAGTCAAGGGGTGGATGAGATGAAACAAGGAACTTACCCGTTGCCGATGGAGAATACGGATGCAGAGGCGCAGACCACTGATACAACGGGACACACAGGCACAAATACTTTTCCTGTGGAGTCCGAGGCAATGCCAATAGTCAGCCATACCACAAAACAATGGATACTCGAGATACCACGTACAGTATAGTAGACCTCCTTGATACAGGATACCTCCTTGATACAAATTGATTTTCCAAGGT
>QLPI01011279.1:2042-13492 GCA_003314275.1 Chroogomphus rutilus
CCCTTAGCAATGGGTAGCAGGTTATCACAGGTATGGGTACAGGTACCCATGGGTTCAACGGGTATTGTTTTTACCTGCGATCCACAATGGTTATTGTTCTTACCTGCAACCCACAATGGGTATTGCACTTACCTGCCACCCACAATGGATATAAATTGACCCAATACTGAAATTTAATATATTTTCTTATTATAAAAATTCAGAATTTATAAAATATTGTCTGTAATAGAATCCCAACCCATAGTACTGTCAAGCTTCTGGAATGCCGAGGTGTCGGACGGGAATGGCCAAGTCCTACAGGCTGGAAGTAGTGGCTTTGGCTTCAACGTACTCATGCATTGTGCCCTACTCTCTGTGCGTGCCACTGATTTGCAACAGACAGGATACTCAGGAGGATGCCAATGATGCTGGCCCGAGTAGAGGACTTAACAGAGGAGGAGAAGGTAGAAGGGCCTAAGCCTAGTCAATACCCAGAATGAGGAAATATGTACATGCATGTCCTGCTTATATAGGTTAAAGAGGCAACATGTGGAATAAGGAATGTAGGACAATAAGGTATGCAGAGCATAGGGGTATTGTCTACAATGGGTAAAATTAGAATGAACGAATGTAGACGGAATATAACAATGAAAATAGAATAGAAGAAACGTGGCCAAGGATGGGACAATAGGGAGTGCCAGACTATAAAAAAATAGGGTTGCAGCCGAGGATAAAACAAAGGACAGGATGTCCCGAGGTGAGACAGGTCAAGGAATAATGAGTGGATGGGGTAGGATTAATGGTTGGTAATTGAGAGAAAGTAGATGAGGGATGGGGATGAGGAATGTAGATGGCAAAGGTGCTGAGCTGGGACCGGCGTACTAAATTCACTTATATAAGTGAGGGTAGCGCTGAACTTCAGCTTATGTCAGCTTACCCACCTCAACCCACTTGTGGGTATAGGTTTGGGGTGGGTTGGCAATCCTGACCCTGACCCATACCCATGCTACCCCTACCTGCTACCCATGTAGGTTTCTAGTACCCAGGCCAAAGTAACTAGTATGTGGCTTGGATACTTGTGCATGGGTGTAGTCTGACTGCTTGGTCGGCATTGCCGAATTACTGGATGTTTGGTATGTGTACTTGACAAGTACGCTCCTCCTCAGGATCGGTGACCTCATCCCCTAATGCAGCCTTGATATTGGCATTCTTCACCAAACCAAGTGTGCTCCAAGATCCAATACACATAAGGGCTTGAGTTGTCTGAGCTGAAAGTCACATTTTCTAGCAGCCATTATAAGGATCCCAACCTGTGTAGGCATGATGATTTACATGAGGCAATCAAGTTTTACTTCAGATGTAGACTTGCTTTGGCTGTTCTCGAGGGTATTCACCAAAGAGTACCCTAGAAATGGGGTAAACCTTAAAACTTTTATAGTTCTAGGGCCCAGGTGTTGACCTGGATACCACTTGTAGCTCCGGTAATACAAACAGCACCCTACCTCAGGTGTACCCAGGTACACATCTGCCTTAGGTATTGTTAGAGTCCGAGTTCATGTCAGGTCCGAGCTGACGTAAGTTGGTCCGAGCGGTGTGTTCGGAGTCATAAGGACTTGGCTTCAACTTTAATGTTGTGCCCTCCTCGATCGTCAGTCCTTTATTTCGGAGGTTCGGAGAAGATAAGTTTCAGAGTTCAGAGAGTGAGTGGGAATACTAAGTCGATATTCGAACTAAGGTATAGTACAGAAGTCTGGAGGTATTTATACATGCGATCCTTATTGTAACTAATTAGGAATAGCCAAGAGAACAATAAGATGAACGAAAACGGAGTACAAGAGAAATATACATCTGGTGTTACAATAAGACTATTGTTCGATGAAGAGGGAAGATGTCCAAGGTCCGAGGTCAATGATGCTGGTCGGACTCGGAGGTGGCAATGTAGGCTCGGACTTGGTTCGGAGTAGGGTTCTTTCGTAGCACCCTGTATCGGACGTCCGGGATGTCAGAGTTATATTGCGGATATAACAGTGCCCCCCTGTTAGGACTGAGCCTCAAGGTCCTGGTGCTTAATGACGATGGAGGTTACCGTGGGAAGATTATGTGATTAGGCGTTGAAAAAAGGTATAAAAGGAGGACCCTTTTCCATGGCAGTAGCCCAACCATGTCATCATGTAACACCCCCATCCCTGACGACGAAGCCGCTCTGGAGGAGCAGATGCAAGCGACCTCGGAGAAGCTCAAAAAGGTCCGAGCTGAGAACAAAAGGAAGGCCGAGGAGGAGGCTGAGGAGAAGCGGAAGGCCGAGGAGGAGGCTGAGCAAAAGGCAGAGGAGGAGGCCAAGCGGAAGGCCGAGGAGGAGGCTAAACAGAAGGCCGAAAAAGAGGCCGAAGAGAAAGCCGAGAAAGAGGCCAAAGAAAAGGCCGAAAAGGAGGCCAAGGAAGTGACCGAAAAATGGGCCAGAGATCAGGAGGCTGCTAGGCTGCAGAAAAAGGAGGCTGAAAGACTTCGAAAGGAGGAAGAGGCCGAAAAGCTCCAAAAGGAGGCGGCTTCAAAAAAGGTTCCCAAGAAGACGCCTTGAAAAAAGGTCGTCAAGAGCTCCCAGACAATCTCGGAGCTATTGACTATAGCGGAGGATGAGTCCCAGCAAGGGGGCCCTTCCAGTGCAGGAACTTGGAGACCATCTCCAAATGCGGAAGCAGGGGGCTCGGGTTTGAATGAGCAGGAGAAGGAGCATGTCTGAATGCTCCAACAACAACAGGCACTCCGAGTGCATCGGGCCCAGAAGGCCTTTGAGAACTCCCAGCTGAGGGATGCTAGAGCAGATGGTGCCGAGGTGGGTCTCGGTCTGTTCGAAGCAAGCCGCAGGATGCTGATGAGCCTGCATCCTGACTTATACCATCAGCCGTCCGAAGACGTGCCCGACTAGGTTGCGGACCCTGGTCGCATATGCAAACATTGCTTCAACTGGGGCAAACCTTGTGTGTGGCCTGCTTTGGGGAAGGGGACTTCCTGCTTTGTTTGTGCAGAGTGGAAGGTGGGGTGTAAGGAGAGGGATGATGAGGAGGGAGGGGTGGATAGCAAGGGGAAGAAGAAGAAGAGCGACAAGGGGAAGGAGAAGGAGGATGGTGGGGGTCCGAGGGATGATGGGTCGGGCCAGGATGATGCGCCTGGGTCTCCAGAATAGGAGTTTCTTCAAAAAAAAAATTTTAGTTTCTCTTTGAATCAAGTGAAAATGCCTAAGTCAGAACAAAGTGAACTATCGGTTCGAGGTGAGGGACTCTAGGACATCACCCAGGGGACCTGGTTTGTCTGGGTATGCTCGGTGGAAGTTGGAGACTACCTCAGAGGCATGGCCAAGTTCGTTGGCTGGCAGCCACTTGAGTAATCTACAGTCATCTCACAGCTAAACACAGTGACCCCATATGCCTCACATGGCTTCACCTCTTGCATGCATCCCATCCTAATTGACTGCTTATGTTCTCATGTGTCCACAGTATGCTGTTGCTGCACCTGCATGCACCACTTTGTGAAATGCATCCCAGTTAATTCTGCCCATGTTCTCATGTATCTGGAATTCACTGCCACTTGTCAAGCTTCGGTTACTGATGGACTTTGGTACTGCCGAGGGGTGTTGGCAAAAAGGTCGAGCGGACTATGGCCAAGTCCTGCAGGCCAAGAGTAGTGGCGTTGGCTTCAACGTACTCGTGCGTTGTGCCCTACCTGCCATGCGTGCCACCTATTTGTAACAGACAGATACTCGGGAGGATGCTGATGATGCCGGCCCGAGTCGAGGACTTAACAGAGGGGAAGAAGGTTGAAGGGCCTTAGCCTAGTCAATACCCAGAATGAGGAAATATGTACATGCATGTCCTACTTATATAGGTTAAGAAGCAACATGTGGAATAAGGAATGTGGGACAACAAGGTATGCAGAGCATGTGGTTATTGTCCACAACCGATAAAATTAGAACAAGGAATGCAAAACGGGGATAGAACAATAAAGGATAGGATAATAGAGTCGTGACTCAAGATAAGATAATAAGGAGTGGCCGAGTATAAAACAATGGAGTTGTGACTGGGGATAAAACAAGGACAGGAAGTCCCAAAGTGAAGCGGATCGAGGAATGGGCAAATGGTGTGGCAGAACGTGCTGAGCCTAGAATGGCATACCAAGTGATGTGCATGCGCCGTGGACACTTGTACGTGGACATAGAATGGCTGCTCGGTCGGCACTGCCGAATAATCGGAACCTCGGTACGTGTACTTGACACCACTGCATCTTACTTGTAACACACCTATTAATTGCTGAAGTGTGAGATCACTTTGGCACAGTTTGACCTAGTGGTTTCCAAGAATAGGAAAACTGAATAAACTGACAATATCTGAAGTATGGAGTAAGTAACTAAGGAAGTTATAAACTCCGCACCCCATGGTTGTAGTTAGTGAGTCATCCATTTAACACCCCCCCTTGACAAAGTAATTCCACAACACCTGAAATCATGTTTGCAATCCTAGGAGCATCCTGAATTTTTCTAGGATTGCACGTGGTAATGATTTTGTAAGTATGTCAGCAATTTGATAAGAAGTGGGAATGTAAACAGGATATATGATCCCTGCCTCAACCTGATCACATAGGCAACAGAATCTAAGGTCAAGATGTTTCATATGGCCATGGTGCTCTGGATTCTTGGAAACAGTGAGTGCCGATTGGTTGTTAATTAGGAGTGTGGATGAGCACTCTAAAGGGTAACCAAACTCCTGTAAGGTGTTTCTGATCCATTTGATGGCCTTTCCTGCTTCAACCACAGCAACAAACTCAGCTTCTGTGGTGGACAGTGTCACAATGGGCTATAGCCAACTTCTCCAGTCTACAGCTCCACCACCAACACAAGTAATACAGCCACCTGTTGACCGACCATTGTCTTTGTTTCTACCATGGTCAGCATCAGTGTATGTCACGAATAATTCCTTAGCCTCTTGATCAGACTTATAAACGAGCTTGTAGTCTATACTGCCTTTCAGGTAGTGTAGAAGGTATTTGACTGCTAGCCAATCTTGTGGTCCAGGGTTGTGGCTGAACCTGCCAAGTACACCCACTGCATATGCTATATCTGGCCATGTGGGTTGTTCCAAGGTATATGAGGGAACCTACAGCCACAAGATATGGTGTGTTCCGCATCTCTTCCACTTCCTTTTCAGTTTTTGGGCACATCTCTGAGGTTAATGTAATACTAGTGTCCATTGGTGTGTGAACAGGTTTGAAACCTGTCATCCCAAAGTGTTCTATTATGTTAATGACAAATTGACTCTCTGAGAGTGAGATAGTTTGGTTGTGAATGTCATGAACAATATGGGCTCCAAGTAAAAACTTAGTTGGGCCAAGGTCTTGCAGTTTAAAGTGTGATTGAAGTTCCTCTACCATTTTCTCATTTGCAGCAGAGGAGGTCCCAGCAAGGGTGATGTCGTCAATGAAGATTGGTACTATAATTTGCACTTCCCCTCAAGTATAGATATATATTGCTCAATTGGCTTTGCAACTTGTGAATTCCATAGATGTCAGTACTTCATGTAGATGTGTGTTCCAGTTATGTGCTGATTGTTTCAGGCCATATAATGGTTTAAGTAAGCAGTCCTGGGAAGTAGCGTTCATCAAATTCAGCCTGCTCGCTTATGACAACACGTTTGGTTACAGGGTTGTAAAACTTCCATGCCTTGAAACCATCTGGATAACCAAGGAAAATGCATTTCTCCATATGTGAGTTGATTCCTACTCGTTTGTCTTTCTGCACATGAACATATGCTGAATATCCCCACACTCGAAGGTTTGAGGCATCTGGTTTTTGTCTGTACCAGAGCTCATATGGTGTCTTTTCTGATAGTGAATTTTTTGGGCATTTGTTCTAAAGCATGATGTAAGTATCAACTGCTTCTCCCAAGAATGACACAGGTAAATTAGCTTCATAGAGCATGGCTATAGCATGTTCTTCAATTGTACAATTTGCATGTTCTGCCACTCCATTTTGTTGTCATCAGTTTTGAACTGTGTGCAGACTTTCAATACCACATGCATTGGTGAAGGTAAGAAAGGCTTTTGACATATATTCTCCACCTTTATTGTCAATCATTGCTTTGATTTTTCAATTCCAGTGATTTTCGACCTTTGCCTTAAAGCATTTGAATGCTTCAAAAGCCTGATCCTTAGTATGGAAGAAGTGTATAGCTCGGAAACGAGTGTTGTCATCAACAAATACTATCCACCGGTACCCTGAGTGCGTTAATGTTCTAAAAGGGCCATGCAGGTTGGTATGAATAAGATCAAGAGGGTTTTCTGCATGACTTGAAGAAGTTGCGAAGGGTTTTGCATTCATTTTTCCAGCCAAACAAGGTTTGCATATTGAGTTTGGCCTGGTACATGTATTGATATGCATACCTGTTACTAGTTTATCCTTAATGATTTTGTTGACAACATCATGTCCATGATGAGCAAAACGATGATGCCAGAGATTTCTGTCAGCAGGGAGTGTTGATACCAAGCGATAAGCATATTCTGTGAACTTCTCAGTGGTTCCTGCAAGGAATGCTGAGTTATCCTTGTTGATTGGAGCGACAAATAGTTTCTCATCCCCGAGTGAGAATATCATTGAGAGTTCAGTTGGAGAGATATGCACGTGAATACCATGCTGGCGTGATAAATACAGAATGGCAAGGAGGTTATTCTATAAATCAGGGACATGAAGTACTCGTGTGAACTCAACTGATCTCGCCACTCTTCCTAAAATGACCAGGTGAAATACTATGTTAATGTTGGTGCGGCATCATATGAGATGTGGCACCTGTGTCTGCATTCTATAAGTATTTTTTTTGCGAGATGAAAGTCAGCTGAGAGGAACGATAACTTGCATTCCTGGCAAATTCAGCGATGCTAGCTGTAGTACTCGCAGGTGTGGTACTTTTGGTGATGCTAGATGAACCAGGAGTTGGGTTGGTTGGAAGAAATTGTCTAGGTTTTCATGCTTCAGCTTTTGCAGCGATATATTTTCAGCACTGGGATAAGATATGGCCTCTGTAACCACAGAATTCACAGTTATAAGTTGTTGAAGCTTTAGTGGTGAGTACTGTGGCTGATGTAGTGTCCATTGATGTCCCTGAACCACGTTCCCGATTTAAATGTTCATTCCTGAAGGCCTTATGAATCATAGCTTGATCGAGATTATCGATAAGCATGAGCGAGGATACAAAGGCAGAGTATTCTTCAGGTAATGCATGGATTAAGGACATTGAATGTAGCTCATTATCAAGGTTGTCAAGTGTAAATCCCTGAGGCCAAACATCCTTGATAACTTGAACCTTTTCAGCAACTCATGCGATAAGCCCTTCAATCCCCTCATTCTCCAATTTTCAAATAGAAAAGAGGTCATTGTATGTGTTAAACCTTGTCCCAGGTTTCTTTGACTGGTTTCCACTTTCCAGGAGCTCCCACATCTTCTTTGGATTATCAAGTACTCCACCTAAGTGGTGTTTTTGATCATCCTCAATAGCCAGATATATTTCCCCAGCACCCTTGTCCACCCATTCCAACCACTTTTGGTAAGCATCTGTATCCAAGGTGCTTGGTTGTGAGATGTCACCATTCACTATCCTCCACCAGCCTTGTTTACTGCCATTTTGTCCTTCCAAGTAGCATAATTTCTATTTTTGAGTTTTGGGAAACTTGGAGTTGAACTAGACATATTCAGGATGTGATGGATTGTAAATTGATGTTGTGGATGTGATAATACAGTTCAGTACTGCTTTGTCAGTCGCTAGGGCATGGGGCCCATAACCTGCTAACGTATGAGATCACTTTGGCACAGTTTGACCTAGTGGTTTCCAAGAATAGAAAAACTGAATAAACTGACAATATCTGAAGTATGGAGTAAGTAACTAAGGAAGTTCTAAACTCTGCACCCCATGGTTGTAGTTAGTGAGTCATCTATTTAACATTAATAGACCTCTGCTAAAACCCCATCCTACCATCACTGCACACCACTGTGGTGAGGCTCGCCTTCAGGGGGAGTGGGACATCCAGTGTATGCATGGCCCACTTAGCCAGCACATACAACATTGCTGCCATATGCCAGTGGCACTGTGTTTTCCTCCCTAACATCCATCATAGATTCCCTCTAGAGCAGCCTTGCTAGCCATGCTATCATATGATAGAGGCCTACTACACCTTGCCAAAACTGTATGCCACGTCAGCACCGGCAGCCACTTCATCAAATCATGTTGGCATACTGCACCTGCATTGTCCTACATTCCAGCCCATCATCACAGGTGTGAGGTCGGCCACATGCTGACTTGCAATGTCAGCATATGGCCAACATTCAATCTGAGTCTGAAGACCTATTTCAAAATCCACTCTGATTCCAGGATTGGAAACAAGGGTCCAAGGGCAGGAGAGGAGTACCTCAACCTCTATACCCAGGCCATGTCTACAAGCCCCGTTATCCACTAACCCACCACAAACTCCCACAGTACCCACCATCTACAGTAGGGGACAAAACCATTCAAGTGTTTTGAACATTTGTGTTGTACTGTAAATAACGGGAGGATTATATAATCAGAAAATATGACGTAATTAGTGGATATAGCTCTGCTTCTGAACTTGTGGTCACAATCAAGATGATTATGTAACTCTCAATATTCATTGAGATATTAATTATTTAATAAAAATGAAGCATTTGAATGGTTTTGTCCCTCACAGTTATTAATGCAATAAATTGTATATACAGTGCTGGAAATCACATGACAAGTCATGTGACATTGTGTGAACCTTTTTATAGTTTGTTTCTGTCCAAACAAACCCAAACATCCCTTGTTCAGAACCATGAAGCCTCTCTCTGCTGCTAAAGTTGACTCTATCATCTAATTGCTCAAAACTGGTCATTCTAGCCACTACATCTCCTCTTACCTTGGTGTCTCTGTTGGCTCTATCTCTATCATTCACAGGAAACACTGTCCTGATATACTCAAGGCCACTGGTGGTCACCCATCCAACATATCCCCCTCCAACATCTACCATATTGTATCACTCATGCAAAGAGGGAAGATTGAGAATGCAATCCAGGGTACCCTAGGTGCTCAAAAATATTCTCAATGAACCAGTGACATCCAAGACTGTAAGGAGGGACCTGAAGAAGGCTGGGATAAAGGCAGTTGTAAAGAGAAAGAAGCCACTTCTTAGTGCAAGGCATAGGAAGGCAAGGAGGGAGTTTGCAGAAGCTCATCTGGAGTAGACTCTAGAGGACTGGAAGTGTGATGTCTGGTCAGATGAGACCAAAATCAATCGATTGGGATCAGATGGAAGGAGATGGGTGTACAAAAAGGCTGGAGAGCATTTGAATGATAGGCTAGTTGAGGAAACACTGAAGTTTGGTGGAGGTTCTGTGATGGTATGAGGTTGTATGTTGTGGGAAGGACCTGGCTATACTGCCAAAATTGATGGAAGGATGGATGGGGAGCTGTACAGGCAGATTTTGGATGATGAGCTTCAGGCTAGCCTAGAGTATTGTGGTAAAGATTCTACTGATATTATTTTTAAGCAGGATAATGACCCCAAGCACATGTGCAAGAAGGTGGCTGAGTAGTTTTCTGACCATAGCTATGAGGTCATGAAGTGGCCAGCTCAGTCCCCTGACCTAAAGCCCATTGAACACCTCTGGACTATTGTCTAAAAGTGCCTATCTGACTATGAACACCCCCCTAGTGGAGTGCATGAGCTATAGGAGAGGATTGGAGTGGAATGGGAGAAGATAGAGCCAGAGGTGTGTCAGAAGTTGATTGAGAGCATGCCTAGAAGGGTACAGGCAGTGATGAGAGCAAATGGGGGCTTTAACAAGTACTGATATATACTGTCAAGCTTTGGGATTGCCGAGGATATGGACAGGTAATGGCCAAGTCCTGCAGGCTGGAAGTAGTGGCTTTGGCTTCAACATACTCGTGCATTGTGCCCTACTTGCTGTGCATGCCGACAATTTGGGACAGAGGAAGTACTCGGGGGTGCCAAAAGTGCCAGCCCAAGTAGAGGACTTTACAGAGGAAAGAGGAGACAAGGGGCCTAAGCCTAGTCAATTGTCAAGTACATGTACCAAGACCCGGTAATTTGGCAGTACCGACCGAGCAGTCACCCTATGTCCATGTCCAACTGTCCATGCCACATGCATATCACTTAGTATACCGGTCTTAGCTTGGCACATCCACCACCCACACTCCTTGCTATTACCCCTCGCATACTCTATGTCACTTATCATCCATTAATCCCACCATGCCTACCCCTCATCCTTCGATCCGCCTCACCTTGGGACTTCCTGTCCTTGTATTATCCTCAGCCGTGGCCCCATTGTTTTATAGTCGGGCACTCCCTATTGTCCTATCCTTGGTCACATTTCTATTATCCTATCTTTTATTGTTTTATTTCCATTTGCATTCCTTCATTCTAATTTTACTCATTGTGGACAATAACCACATGCTCTGCATACCTTGTTGTCTCACATTCCTTATTCCACATGTTGCTCCTTAAACCTATATAAGTAGGGCATGCATGTACATATTTCCTCATTCTGGGTATCAACTAGGCTTAGGCCCTTCTACCTTCTCCTCCTCTGTTAAGTCCTCGACTCGGGCCGGCATCATCAGCATCCTCCCGAGTACCCATCTGTTGCAAATCAGTGGCATGCACGGAAGAGTAGGGCACAACGCACGAGTACATTGAAGCCAAAGCCACTACTCCCGGCCTGTAGGACTTGGCCATTCCCGTCTGACATCTTGGCATTCCCGAAGCTCGTCAGTTCCCAAAGCCTGACATCAATACCCAGAATGAGGAAGCATGTCCTACTTATATAGGTTAAGAAGTGACATGTGGAATAAGGAATGTAGAACAATAAGGTATGCAGAGCATGTGGGGATATTGTCCACAATGAGTAAAATTAGAATAAAGGAATGTAAACGGGGATGGGACAATAGAAATAGAATAATAGGAATGTGGCCAAGGATAGGACAATAGGGAGTGCCTGATTATAAAACAATGGTTGTGGCCAAGGATAAAACAAGGACAGGATGTCCCAAGGTAAGGTGGATCGAGGAATAAGGAGTAGGCATGGTAGGATTAATGGATGGTGAATGGCATAGAGTAGATGAGGGATGGGGACAAGGAATGTGGATGGTGTTGGGTGCAAACTTGCATTCACCCCTGAGAGAGCAATCTCAATATATTGTAAAATCATATTGATTTCGGTATCATTCTGTGTGCCTTTGAACTCTTAATTTTTCTCAATTTTATTTGTATTTCTACCCTCAATATTGAGGGAGTTATTCATTAACTACTATGTACGCTACTTACAGGCGCCTGTCCACGCACGACGCGACTAGCGTAGCCGGCTCCCTGGATTTGGAACCGGCAGCCTGGCTCAAACCTTCGATAGGGTCAAGGGCCGG